>VDFB02281717.1:0-105148 GCA_007258455.2 Sequoia sempervirens
CTCTCACTGATTGGCCTAAATTACTTTATAGCTTGATCATGAGTTCCACCTCATTTATCTAAACCAAATTCATTCCCCATGTTTGGATTTTGAGGTGTGTTTGTTCGAACTATATGGTATAAGTTGGATTATTGATAGAAGAAAGATGCCCCTTGTTGAACTAGAAGGATTCTTGAATAGCTTGACATGGTACAATGTCATTGATGATGTGTGAAGTATTAGTTTATTTGTTGCTACTCTTGGAGGAAATGCACATTATTGGTGCACCAAATATGACCTAGGTGGTCTCAACATTAATCAAGAGGAAGTTGAGTAGAAATTATTATAAAAGTTTGAGTATCTAAAACTTGAAAACATAAAATCAGCCACATAAAAAGAGTTAAGAAACAATTAGGAGAGTCATGCAGGAAGTATGACCAATGGTTCAAGGATGTGATAGAAAAGATCTCATAAAATATTAATGTTGCACTCCAATGCAAGTGGTTTATTGGAGGATTGACTATACCTACATAATGAGAGTTAATATAATACACATTTGTGATATATATTTAGAGAAATAGGGTGAACCACAATGTTCTATAGTGACAACACAAGTAGAGGAAAAGATGGGCCAAACGATTGCATACATGAAACAATTAGTGTGTGAACATAAATCTCAATTAATATTGTAGTGTGTGACATGTGTCACTCTAAGGCACATATAATGATTGATTGTTTAATGGTGAGAGCTAGTAGTATTTAGTAGTACGAAGGTTGCTCATTCACCAGTGACAAGTAATCCTAGGTCAAATCCTTAGAGCTCGATTGAATTCATGGTCATGCTAAAGTTACAAGATAACACAAAGCATGGAAATTTCTTAGATGATTATTTTCAAGTAAATGTTGTTCCTTTAATACACCAATTAAAGTGTCCCTTTAACAAATGCTCCTTGCCTGCTTGATGAATTTGATTAGTTTTAGTATATGAATTTCCAAAATATTGTCTTTAAACACCATTACATAGCTATAGTCACACCAAAAGTGTACCAAGTTAGCTCATGCAGACAATTAAAAAGATTGGGGTTGGAAAAAAAAGAATTTGAAATTTGAAATTGCAAGAATTAGTTTTGTGGGCTTGGGATTGATCTTGTACTTTTGATATTGATCCAAGATAAGGTAAAAGGTTATCATGATATGGGGAATGGTTGTTTGGATATGGGGGCAATAAATGTAAATGTACATGGGATAATATGGAGAGATAAATGATATAAGGTCTAATGCATGAGAATATGTTTAAATGGGGATAGATAAAGGATTGAGGAATGAGCCCAAATATACACAAGATTGTTCATTTTTCCAACAGTAGTTGCATTAAGATATTCTATTTAAATAGGCACAACAATAAATGGGAAATGACATAGGTATATAAAAATTTCACTAAATTATATTTTTCCTTGACTTTGAGGATAATGCAAATATTAAAATTATCATATATCTCAAAGTAATTGAAAACTTACAAATGTGCACATGTATATAAATCCTCAAACATAAAAAGGATATTGATTTCATATAAAGTAATGGACCTTGTTAGATATCTCCATGTTCATAGTCCTTGGTATACATGCTTTACGAAGACCTAAAAACAAGTAAAAGATGTATAATAAGCCTAAAGGGTTCACTTAATAAAATTATCTTGTATGATGACCTTTGATGATGGAATCTTAAGTAATAACCCTAATTTTTTTGTGTAGCTCTATATCTTGAGGTTTTTATACCCCCTCCTAATACACCTTTCCCATTAAAAAATTTGGACTATTTATACTACATACCTTAGGTACTTATTTTTAATGACATTTTTTATACATGCATTTGTATATGCCTATCATATGGTCAACTAAGCATTTCATTTATAGTGTTGTCACATCTAGCTCCAGATGAAAAGCCTTGAATGAATTATAATTAGAGATTATAAAAATTAAATATATATTAAATAATTTTTTATATTGTAATAATTTTACATTAGTTGCTAATAAAAATATAATTCAAAAAATTTAAGGGTAACTAGTAGATGTAAATGTGGGGTGGCATCTTTCACATTTTTGGATTGAGAAAATAAAAAATACTTAAATACACAGGGTAAATTGTATGAAACCTGAAATATAATTAATTGTTCAACCATCTCATATTTTACTATTAGAACTAAAAATTCATCTTTAGTGTTATCATGTCACAATCCTTTATATGGGGTATCTATTAGTTCTGCCACACTATTTTAATGGAAATAAATTAATAAAATATTTTTAAATGTTAAAAAAGGTAAATATTTTGCATGTCATTGGCAAGTGAGACACTAATTTGATGTCGAAGACCCTCTTAATGGGTGTCCACAAGGAGATTCCTTTCTCATATATATGATGCTATAATGTGTATATATTAATTCCCTCTTTTTAGTTAAATATATATCTCCTATATGGTGTATGTTGGTGCCTAATTTACCAATGCCTAAATTGCTTAAGCCTTGGTCCCCTTTGTTCATTTGGCCTCATATTTCCCATCATTTATAGCTGATCTAAGAAAAATTTGAATGGGTCTCCCTTGTTTAATATTGCATATGTGTTGTTCCTTATCATCCTCCATATTACTATTAGTTGTTAGAAAGAACATTTTTTAAATTTTTTTTCTAAATTTGGGAAGCTTTTAGTTATTTTTGGCATTTTACAAAGTTATGGAATTTCAATGTACTATTAGACTTATTTTGGTTGTTTAATGTCTAGTTCTAACCATTGTTCTTGCATAAAATCTCCACCCTATTGAGATTGTCAAGAACCAATATTGACTATGTCCATATTTTATTTAGTCTTTGTCCCTTGTGCACCTATCATTGCATTTTCCCATCATTCTAACAAATTTAAGATATTTTCAATGGATTTCCTTGGTTAAATATGCCCGAGTGTTATCCGTTGTCACCATCAATACTGAGTATTATTTTTAATAAATAGTTAACTTGATGACTACAAAATCCTTGTAAAAGGTTTTGCAAGGTATCTTTTTAGAGTAATATAATAAATGAATGGGTTTTTATTTATAGATTTCTAAGTTAGATTCTTTAAATATTTTATAATTTTATACATCTTTTCATTTGTATGTACATGTAGACTAGCTTGTGCATAATTTTTTATGGTTTAGTTTGCAATGATATCTTCCTTAAGGTGTTAGAAAAAGGACTCCAATCATTACATCCTTTGATGTATAGAAATTTAGACTCTATTTTACTAGTATATATAGGCACCCATCTACTTCATGCTCAACTTCCCATCACACCAACACATTTAAAATTATTAAAAGTCAAACATCGTTTCAATTTGTGTTTAGTTTTATTTGATTCCATATATAGATGTCTATAATCTTATTAAGGGTTATTAAAACCACATCCATAAACACTTCATATGGTTGCTTTTATTTTAAGAAAGTGCAAGACAATGTATTTTCAAACAAATATATAGATATAGAGAGGCAACCGAATATGAGTATATTAGTAGGTATGGTTTGTGTCAAGATATATTTCCACGACCTATATAATTATACCTAAAATAACACCTTAGGGAAGGATCCATTGGCTTAGTAGAGCCAAAAGTTGAAGGTCTTACCCACCTTAGTAAATTAGTCCAAAGTTTCCCATTCATGATTATAAGTTTGAGGTATTTCACCTTGAGTTTGACACCCTTGGATCTCAAAAACAACCCAACTTTAGTGATTTAGGAGTTCCAACAATTTTGAGCACCAACATGCTTCTTTTTTCCTTCATTTTCTTCTTTTTCCTCCTTTTGTTGGTTTTTGATGGACTTTCATACTTAAACTCTTTTATCCTAATCTCTCATCCTCTTTTTTACCCTTGCAACCTCCCTTTCACTTGCCCCTTACCTTGTATCCCACTTTTGGAGTTGTGGAGATCATACAAGATGTATTTTAATTCATTTCCACCTTTTAAACTTGTATCTAATTCCATATTATTTTCTTGCATGTTTTTGTTCACTTGCTTCAATTCACATTTACTTGCTTTGTGGATTCACATAGTTTTGATGATCATTTAGAACTCTCTTCCTTGTCCATATGTCTCAATGTCTTATCCTTCCTCAATATTGTTTCCTACATTTTTATCCCCTCCCCTTTTATGGAATTTCTTTGTACCTCTAGACCTTCAAACTTTCTCTAGTCTTATCTTCACTTTTGTTTGCTCGTTTCACTTGATTTCCTTGCACTATTTTCATCCACTTGCAGTATTTCAATGGACTTCTAGACTTGTATCCCCATGTCTAGTTCTGACATGTAGTCTTGCTATGAAATTTCACACCTCTCTTCCTTCCACTTTTTCTACATTCCCTCCAATATATTTTTGTAGACTTTTAGCAAATAGTATGGAATTCCATTCTAATATCTAGTCTTGAATTCCACTTCTGTATCAAATTCTCATGAAGGGTTCCAAATCCAAATGCTTTTTTTATTCTTCCTATGTCGAATTCAAGTTGACTACTAAACATCTAGATGTTTAGTTTCATATGTCTTTCTCACATTTCTCAATATTGTATCCTTTTCTCATTTCACCCTTTCATAGAGTTTCAATGGACTTTATTACTTTCATTATTATGTCTTGTCCCAACCTCTAGTCCCACTATGAAACCCCACATCTCCTATTTCACCTCGTATTTTTCATTGAATCTTTGTATTTCTTCTTGTTCACCTCTATTACTCCCCTTCCTAGGACAACATTAATGTTTGACTTAACTCTTGAAACTAGTCCAAGAGGATTTTCTTGCCTAAACACCATTATTTATCTTTAGGGTGTGGATTCACATACACTTCAATATTGAAAGGTGAGGGTGACCATGTTGCCATTATTGTGGTGGTTGAGTTCCAGCTTTTGATGGTCCTCACATCTTCTCCAAATTGTCCATCATGCTAATTTAATGAGATTACATTACAATGTATTGTTGTCACCGAACACAATAAACAAAAGGGAGTAAGGTAAGAGATGTTGATTGAGTAGAAAGTATTAGGGCTTTGATTATATATTTAAAGGACTTATACCAAGAAAAAGTATTATGACTATGTATAAAGGTGTCAAAGATAGGAATGTTGTTAGGACGATAGTGTGCTGCACAGACATCCATGTGCCACATGCGTGTCCTTGAAAAAAATTCCCTTATTGACACTAAAAACAAGTGTCGAGTGGATGGAGTACGAACAAAGGATGTGGAATTAGATTGTCAGGTTTGATTTTTCTAAGGTAAAGGGTGTAAAAGGGGAACTTGCAAGGGGGTGAAAATTCACTCTCATACATTTTACCCCCACTTTAGCAAACATGAGTGCCAATGAGTGTTTGGTAAAGTAGGTTGAAAGAGTTCGAAGAAAATATACTTGAATCGTCAAGGAAGTAGACCACAATCTGGCACGCTCAAAAGCGTAGGGTAGGCAAATGGCTCCACAGGGACTCTCCTGAGGAGGGTTGAACAAAGTGCATTGAAGGCCCGTAGACCAATGGTGAACAAATCCCACAGGATGAAAGCGCATCACAGGTCCTCAGACTTTCAAAGAAGGAACCCCCTAGGTGCTTGGTCCTGGAAGAAGCCTGATGTGAGGGACTCTGTAGAGTTGGATTAGAAAGCAACTTCATGTGCACACCTACAAAGCAACATGTCAGATGCTAAAATTATGTTTTCTATAATTTGTTATTACAAATTCAGGTGCAAGAAAATAAACTTACACTTGAGGTGGCTCACTTACAAATGTTATTGGATCAATGGGGTAATGTCTCTTGTGCTATGGCCAGTTACCTTTGATTCCCACCTCCTCTTTGGTCGGTCTCCTCTTTGAGGGTGTTGCTATGGTTGTATCCATTTTTTCCATGACCATCAAGATGCTCACTCTTAGGCTTCTCATCCTCCTATGAGAAGGGATTGCGCTTAGTAGGGCTAGTCATAGTTTGTTAGTAGGTGTTCTACCTCTTCGTCAAAATGTGTAAACTAGCTATGTTTTACTTTGGTTCAAATCTCCACTTGCGGACTTGATCTTTGTATATAACTTGAACCTATACTTGTATGAATGAACTAACAAAAATTGGATTTTCCTTAATCTTTTAATATCTAAATTTTAATAATGATTGGTGATGTATTAAACACCATTGAAGAATTTTTTGCATTGTGAGGATCATGTTCTACTTAGTTAGATCCCTAGTTGGATTAATTTAGTAACTTTAGAACAATGGTTGAGAACAACAATAAAAATTGCAAAAGACCTATGATGATGTTTGTTGATATAATGTTGCTATGGTGTTCTCATAAATGCTCTTTAATGATTTTTATGTTGTACTTGATGATCTTAAATAAATAAATGTTGTTCAATATAATATAACACACATATTAACACAAACATACCCTAGGCTGATGACAATAGTTAGTGAGAATTTTTTCTCAACAAGGTTTGTGAAGAGATCGACAAGGGCTAAATTTCAATTTTGAATTTTAAAAGTTTAAGGATTAAATCTACAACATGAATATATTTTGGATGAAGCTAATGATGTTATGAACCAAATTCACATAAGAATATTATTTGTAGATTAGTTATTATATTAAGAATACTTTAAAAAATAAAGGGAAAAATCATAAATATATAATTTTTACCATTACAACTCAATGCCTATGATAATATATTCTTTAATAAAATGATGAACTCTTATATAAATTTACTAACTCAAATAATATTGAAGGTTAATTTTTTTTTTTTGTATTAACTAATAACTAAAAATACAATAGAATGTTAATGGTTGTGTACATAAAAAATCAAAACACAACATAATCTATTTCTAAAATAAATTCAAAATAAATAAAAATAACTCTTTAAACAACCTAAATAATTCTTATAAAAGTCTAAAGTAAAATAAATTAATTCTTAATTAAATATAAAATCATTTATAAATAAAATAAAATAATTTTAAATTGATCTAAAATAATCTCTTAAATTTCAAAAATATTAAAAAATAAAAATGACTCTTTAAATAAAATTATACTTAAACAAATAAAATAATTAAAATCTGTATTTTTATTTATCAAGAGATTACTATACTAATATACAATAATATTTTATTAATATGTAATAATATTTTATTATTTTCCAATATTTTCTTGTAACTCTTTATATAAGTAGAATGAGGAGAATAATTAGTACTTTTGCAATTTTTATTGACTGCACTGGTCGTTTGTGAACATTAATTTGCAGCTTGGAGGCCCAGCTAGTGAAGAGGGTGGTGAATGACGTGATTAAGACATTGGACAGAGTGCCGTTAGAAGTTGCCAAGCACCCTGTCGGAATGGAAACCCTCACCCACGATCTCATTCACAAATTTAAACTCAATTCAGAGGAAGGTGTGGTTATATCTGGATTATGGGGTATTGGTGGTATTGGCAAGACCACACTTGCCAAGGCCCTCTACAACGAAGTTTATGCTCTTTTTGACAATTCTACCTTTCTATTTAATGTCCGCGCCACTGCTGCAGGCTCCACGTGCCTCACAAAATTGCAGGAAAATATTCTTCAAGATATATGCAAGTATGATGGAAAAGTGCGGAGTGCCGATGAGGGCATAACTCTGTTCAGAGATCGTTTGAGAGGAAAACGTGTGCTGCTCATTTTAGATGATGTGGATGTTAAGGAGCAATCAGATGCTTTGGTTGGGGATTGGCTGGCCCCTGGTAGCAGAATTATCATTACTTCTAGAAACAAACACATTCTACATATGGCAGGGGTCTCACCTGAATACATCCACGAAATTACTGGATTGCAGATAAATGAAGGTCTCCAGTTATTTAGTTGGCACGCTTTTCTCAATAAATTTCCAAGCCCCACTTACACAGATCTCTCCAATAGAATAGTGAAAGCTTGTAAGGGGCATCCTCTTTCACTGGAAGTGATTGGAGCCTTTTTGTATGATAAGCACAATGACAGAGGTTGCTGGACGGAAGCCCTTCAAAACATTACTCGCCGCCCAGACATTCATGAAAGACTCAAAATCAGTTACAATGCTCTTAGTGCAGAGGAAAAAGAAATATTTTTGGACATCGCTTGCTTCTTCGTTGGAGAAGACAAAGCATTGCCCATTGTATTCTGGAAATATTTGTACAAGATGGTACACACAGCTATATCCAGTCTGTCCCTGAAGTTACTGATAAAGGTTGACGACAAAGGTGTGTTTGATATGCATGACCATTTACGAGATATGGGGCGAACCATCGCTGAAGAAGAGGGTACCCGAGTGTGGGATGCAAATCATTTAAGCACCGTATCCAACAACATCAATTTCTCTCGCATTCGACTCAATGAAGGTGATTCGCAAAGGCTTGAAACGCTGTGCTCATTGACACGCCAGCCATGCAGCTTCCTTCAAGTTTGATATGGTTAAGGTTGGAAGAATGTGCAATACAGGAGCCATTTCACTTCAGTCTTGTGGGTAACATTTCGCAATTGAGGATGATGCAAGTACACCAGCATTTTTTCAAACTCCCTGATAGCATTGGCAACCTATCACAGCTGCAGCAGCATTTGATAGGCTGTAGTAAATTAAATAACCTCCCTGATAGCATTGGCAACCTATCACAGCTGCAGCATTTAAACTTGAGTTGTTGTGGAGAATTAAATAACCTCCCTGATAGCATTGGCAACCTATCACAGCTGCAGCATTTAAACTTGAGTTGTTGTGGAGAATTAAATAACCTCCCTGATAGCATTGGCAACCTATCACAGCTGCAGCATTTAGAATTGAGAGGGTGTAGTAAATTAAATAACCTCCCTGATAGCATTGGCAACCTATCACAGCTGCAGCGTTTAGACTTGAGTTGGTGTTATGAATTAAATACCCTCCCTTATAGCATTCGCAACCTTCACAGGTGCAATTATTCTTTGGAGGGTGTAGAAGATAACATAAGCTGCCTCATGCCATTGTAAATAAAATCGAGCGTATGAGCGTATTGAAGGTGAGGTGGTTAAGTTTATGAGTAGTGTTAATTTCTTATTAATATACACTTTCTTCTACTTTTTGAATTTGACGCATTTCTGTTGGTTGACGAGTTTCAGAGATGCGCTTAAGTTTGGAGAGTAAACTTCACCAGTTTTATGATGATCAGTGGTAAGCTCTTTTTTCCTTTAATCTATTTCTATGAAAAGAAATACGGGAGAGTAAATTAGATTTAAATGGAAATGTTACAGCTTAAATTTAGATATACTCTTAAGTTATTTAAAAATTTGTAAATGAATTATAAAGATTTTATATATATTAAAATTTGAATAAGTTTATATGTTCTTTTAATTAATTTAAATTAATATAAAGAAAATATTTTTATTTTACTATATTTATATGAATATCAATTTTTAATATTAATTTAAACTAATATTTTTTTATTATTTTAATTTTTACTAAAAATTGTTTTATTTTAGATATTATATGTTTTTATTCTTTATTAGACATCTATTTAATTTTTCAATAGTAGAATAAATCATAGAAATTATACACAAATTTTTAAAACTTAAAGAAAACAAATTCTTTACATTTTTTTATACAATTATCATTTAGATGTATGTATACATAAATGAGCTCAAAACTATATTATTTTCACATTACTTCAATTTTTAAGTGATGTGCTATTTTTTAATTAAAGAGCTATTGGAGTTTTTGTTAACACAATCCAACCAATACAAATCTATTAAATGCCTCTGGGGATAATTATTTTAGCTAACTTTAGTATCCATTTTTCTAATATTTGAATTATTTTCTATAAATTTATATGAACTACTAATAATGTCTAGTGATGCTATCACATGGCTAATAGACACAAATATATATAGCCCTACATATTTTTCACAATGTCATTATGTGTAATACTTGGTAGAATTTGTCTTTTAAAGAGGGTAAACACTTTTGTCTTGGAGCGATGAACCGATTAGGTCACAAATGGGGGACCTCATCCCCAATATAAATATTCAATAATAACACCCCAGTAGGGTTTGAACCTTGATGGCAAAAACAATAACACCACAACTTAACCATCACAGTAGGGCACTATTGATTGTTTTTGCTATACACTTGCTAGAATGGATAGTTTAATTTTTTTTCTAATATATACATTGCTAGGTGCAATTTTTTTGAATGCATTTAAAATTTCAATGCTTGTTTATTATCACAATCTACTAGTCTACAATAAGAACACATTATGTATAATATAAACACTGGATATAGATCAGTTGACCAAGACATGTAGATAACAAGCACATCATGCATTATAAGAATATGAAACCACATTAATGTAATGATTGCATTTTATAAGAGATCATATTATAATTAGTTGTGTGAACATAAAATTATATAAATAAAACTTTTGATATAGTCACAATTACACATGCATAATTTTTGAGGGGAAATTTTGATGTAAATATGAAGAACATTATATTGCTTTAATAACATCATCTTTATTTATTTAAACCAATCACAAAAAATAAATAAAAATGTATTAAATGTTTTCTTCAAGAGATAACTTAGAGACAAGAACATAAACCAATGCTCCACATTTTTTCTTCTTGTTAACATAATTTGTATTTTCTATCCAATTGGTTATGTGAAGTCTCCTCCATTTTCATTCTCAACCCGAGCTTCGTAGGGAAAAATTGTGCAGAAATTTGGTGCAAGAGGGGGAGAAGGGGAAAAAGGGGGGTTTGTTTGAACCCCCCTTGACCTTTTGAGCGAAAGGGGGTTTGCTCAAATGAATTCGCTCAAAGTGGGGGTTGAGCGAACCCCCCTTTTTTCAAAAATTTCCTTTGTTTCCATTCTGAAAAATGTGCAAAATGTGTTTCATCTCATTGAATAGGGTTTAGTCGAAGGGGGTTCGAGCGAACCCTTCTTGGGTTTGCTTGAACCCCCCCTTCATGCGAATCAACGGAATTGTAAACCAGTTTTGTGGGATCACCCAAGTGCCCATGCCCATTCATCACCTTTTCTGCAAGCCAAGAGAAGTCAAACTCCACTTTAGCTTCTCTAACTGTACTAGTTTTTTAAATATGTTTGCACAATTTTCTAGTGTATGAACTTTCTCAAGAGCTACTCCACCTCCATTAATAACCTATCTTACAAAATGATATTTAATTACAACATGCTTAGTCCTACTGTGATAAGCTGGATTTTTAGTTAGATGTATAGCACTTTGACTATCACAAAATACAATCACCTTATCTTGTATTTTTCCAAACTCAACGAAAAGACCCTTCAACCAAATTACCTCTTTGCAAGCATGTGAGACAGCTATAGACTTTGCCTTAGTAGTGGATAAAGCAACCGTTTCTTGAAGCTTTGACATCCAACAAATAGGTCCTCTTACAATTTGAGTAAAGAGATAATGTGATGTAGATCTCCTTCTGTCCAAATCATCTACAAAATTTGAATCAACATAACCACAAATTAAACCAGTACAACCATCAAAGGTGATACAATAATCACTTGTGCCTCTAAGATACTGAAGCACCCATTTCACTGCTGCCCAATGCTTTTTACTTAGATTTTCCATGTATCCACTGACAAAACAAATTGCTAGGACATATAATCCTTTTCTTCTTTATTACTAGGACATAAACTTGAAGAAAACTTAAAATGGGAAGCTAAAGAGATATTTACTAATTTCACATTCTTCATACCGAATTTTATGAGGATCTTCTCCACATACCTTTTTTGCGATAACAAAAGCTTACCATGTTCCCTCTCTCTATGTATTTCGATGCCCAAAATTTGTTTTGCTACTCCTAGATCCTTCATATCAAAATTCATAGCCATCTAAGCCTTTAACCCATTGATCTCAACCATGCTTTTGATTGCTACAAGCATATCGTCAACATATAGCACTGGAAGATAATGAATAAACCATTTTTCAAACTTTTAAAGTAAACACAATGGTCATACTCGCTCCTTGTAAAATTTTGGCTCTCCATGAATGAATCAAACTTATTGTACAATTTCCTAGGAGATTGCTTCAGGCCATACAATGATTTTTTTTTGAGTTTGCAAACAAATTTCTTGTTGCAATCATGAACAAACCCTTCTAGTTTTTCCATAAATATCTCATCACCCAAATCTCCATATAGAAACGTTGTTTTAACATCTAACTCTTGCAGATTTTTAACTTCTACTATGTCTGATTTTATGAGAGTAGATTCATTAAATACATCTCTACTAATGATGATTTTTTGAGTAGTAGGATCCCACAATCTGTATCCCTTAATTCCATCACCATAACCAACAAAGCTATATTTCTTAGATTTGGGGTCTAATTTAAAACACCCCAAAACAACTGAATGAATGTAATCTAGAATACCCTTACTTATATGACTCCCTGCTTTAAACTTCTGTCTAGATTGCTTCCCATAAACACAATACTTGTAGAAATTCAAATTCAAAGATTTTAAATTTGGAAGTAGCTACAGTTTAACAGTACCTTCAACCCTTTCTCGCTCATACGACCCAATTGTTGATGCCATAAACGAGTAGATTCATTTTCTTCCTCAGATACCACTGCCACTTCATTTATTATCGTACTCCCTTCTAGCTTGTAAAGGTTTCTAACATTTGTATCCTTCATGACCACCAAAATGCCCTTGGACACTTTAATTTATCCACTTTGACTTGTAAATTTATAACCTCTAGAATTTGGAACTCCCAAAGAAATTAAATTCTTTTTGAGTTTAGGAACATGTCTTTATATTAAAATTCTCTCAATACCATCAAACATTTTAATCTTAATGCTCACAATCTCAATAGTCTTACAAGAAACATTATTTCCCATAAAAACAACATCTCCATAAATAGCTTGGTAAGAAGAAAACTAATTCCTATGTGGACACATGTGATTAGAAGCATCAAAATATAACAACCATTCTTCATGATGCTATAAAGAATTATAAATAGATAAAACTTCATTAAATGTACCTGAACTTGTCTCAACCAGAATTGCTTCCTTTTTGGAGTCATTATTGTCTTCTTTCCTCTCCCAACAATCTTTTTTGAGATGCCCTAATTTATTATAGTACCAACATTTTCCTTTACCCTTTTTGCCTTTTGATTTATATTTGGATGTACCTCTCAAATCTTCCCCCTTTTCCATGGATTGACCTCTAACCATCATTGCTTCTGATTTGGAAGTTTCTATGTTAGATTTCCTGCACACCTCTTTAGACAACAAAGTTCCCACAATAGAATCAAATTCAAGGGTGTCAGTTATGCTAAAGCTAATAGAAGTGACTAAGTGATTCTAGGATTCAGGCAATGAACACAATTTAACGTAACTTTCTTGTCTTCTTCGACTTTTACACCCATACTAGATAATTGGCATATAAGAGTATTGAAAATATTTAAATGATTAGCAATTTTTATACCTTCATTCATTCACAAACTCTATAGCTGCCTCTTCAAGTAGATCCGATTTGTCAAGGACTTTTTCATATAATGATTCTCCATTTTACTCGATAAGCCTGTTGCTGTATCCTCTCCGAAAATATTAACAAGAACATCATCTACTAAACACAACTGAATTGTGCTCAAAGCTCTTGTGTCAAGATCCTCCCAATCTTCATCAGTCATATTTGCGGATTTCTTTAATTTTCCAACCAATGCTTTGTGCAATCCTTGTTGCACCAACAAACCACGCATCTTAGCTTCCATAACTCAAAATTATTCTTCCCATTGAATTTATCCACCTCGAACCTTGCATTCAAAACCTTTTCCATTTGATGCTACAAAACAAACACCAAATCCTAACATAGATGTTGCAAAATAACTGCTATGATACCACTTGTTGTGTAAACAGAAATGTAAAACCTAGAAAACTAATAATCTTGCAGCACAAATTAGTTGCAAAGAAATACAAATGGAAATTAAACGGAACAAGAGAATAATTAACAAGACACAAATTTACGTGGTAAAACCTTGACAATGTACCAAGGAAACATCCACGAGGCAAAGTATTGGTATTCTTATTGCTCAAAGAAACTGATGACAACTTTTACACAGATGCTGCTCTTCAATTGCAATTCATTACTTCTCCAAAAGATGAGTATGAACCTAATGAGGGCAGGAATAATTTATCTCATGCATTGTAGGAACAATTTTTGATGTTGTGCATCTTTTGATGTTGTTCATTATAGATAAGGGTGTTCTTCACTTTGTAGGTACAAATAAAAATTACATTTTCGTGTAGAGGATAACAATGTACAATCTTAAGAAATCTCAAGAAAGAGGGGGCATTGTTGCCTAAAAATTATCTTCAATCTCAGCTATGGCATTGCAAGCTCAACAATGGCAATTACCATTAAAATTTCCTTCAAAAACATTGTTCATGACTGCAAAGGAAATTTGTTTATCACCTCATCAAGTCAAAAAAATATGGTCAAAATATCCATCTCAGATGTACCCCTTTTGTGCCAATATTCTCCTATTTTATGATTTATGAAAATTTATTATCATTCGACGCATGGAGTGCGAATTGGGGATCAAAATTATCTTTATAAGAAATGAAATGCTTTTAAGAAAGTAGGAAATTGCATCTCATTGATTTTAACATATATCCATTGTTTTGCTCAGATTGTCTTTAGCATTGCAAATCTCATTAATTTATTATTTTTTTGATTCTCACTAGGTTTATCTAATCGTGCATGTTTCTTGGTTGATAATTTCTGTTTGGATGGAGAATACTTCCCAATTTTGTAAGACTTGAAATGCAATATCTTATTTTTGTTGTTGCTTTCTTCTTTAGATAATGCTATATTTTAGGAGACCATATTCAGATGGCCTAACTTCTAATTAATTGCATGTATTTTAAATGAAAAAATTACCGAATTTTCTACAGATGAATACTTCATGGATGAAAGCTTTGTTCTTACTATAATTGAGTTGTGTGTCATGATTATTTCGAAAGCAAAATTATTTGATGGTCACTCGCACTACTTAGGACTTAAATTGTTCTTCTCGTGCTTCATGCTTTATCTTTCCCAAGTGCCAAGATATATATTTTGTATAAATTAATATGTTTTGAGTTTTAACCCTTTGCTCTAACTGGTGTATATATGATGATCCAACTGTTTCAATAAAATCTTTTCTTTGTATGTAATTTTGTAGTGTGTGATTGCAAGTGCATATGATATAATGAGAAGTGGTTTAATTAAATCTTGAAGTTGACCACATAATTTTATTACAGTACAAAATCTATTTTTCCACGATAGAGTGTTCTAGTTGCTTCTTCATTACAAATAGTTGGGAGACTTGCTTGTCAGCTAAGCTCTGAGGTTTTTTGTTTGCCTCCTCGTACAAAAACTACATCCTTATTATTCTTTTTGTCACATAGCTGGTCTTTCACTCTAATGAGTGTGGGACTTTGAGGTTTGGAGGATAACCCCTTTTAGAAGCTTCTCTCTTAAAGTTACTTTGTTTCTTTCATCAAATACTTGGGAAGTGAATGAATAAATACATTCTATTCTTTTTGACTAAAAGAGGGGTAAAACTAAAAAATTATTCAATCCAAAAAAGAGGGGTAAAAATACATTCTATTCTTTTGAATGATTAAGTACATCCTATTCTTTGAATATAGAATTGCATGAAGGATTTCAATAAAGTCTCATTAATTTTCAAGATATTAATTTTTGTAGTCGTTTTAAGCTTGACTTGTTTACTTTGCTCCACAGAAGTAGATGCAAGTGGCATCAATTTTGTTCTATGCAAGTTATAGATGTGTTGTTCTACCTCCAATGGGACCTTCTATCTCCATGGTTGCTGCATTTATAGGAGACATTGCAGCTCTATTGTCAACACAATGTATTGGTTTGTAATATTTCCTCTTGTAAACAATATTGGATGCATGTTTCTAAATTTTTAGCACGATTATTATAGTGTTAAGTTTAGGAAAGACATAATAGAAATATATTTTATTGCATCAATTGTGTATTTTAGAGAAATGTCTACATTCTTATTTTATAGGTCGAATAATAGTTTAACTATCATATAACTATCTAAACTGGAAAATAGTTTACAACATTTACAAATGTGCTAATTTTGATGAGTAACACGTTGACATCCACCCTTAATATGAAGGGGTTGTCATGAAACTATATAGTATTTTGAACTGCTCAAACTTCTCTGAAACAAGCACTTTGGTGAGAACATTTGCTAGATGATTTGAAGCTTCTTTAAAAACTCTATTACTATGACAGGTCTTAAATTTGTTTGAACTAAGTAGATGTTACCTTGACAAGGTTCAAAGTTTGATGTTGAGCTTGTTGCTTTGACAGGTCTCAACTTTTGATAAGGAGCATGTTGCTTTGATAGGTCTCAAATTTTGATAATGAGCCTCTTACTTTGAAATGTCTCAAATTGGCATTTGTTTTCTCCTTGTTGCAATTTAAAAAAATGACCAGCCTTTAGTGGTCAATATGAGTAGTCATCAACTATCAATCTAGGGCATTGTGTTATCATTAAAAATAATATCTAAAATATCACACATTGGGTGCAATCACTTGACAATAATATATGAAATAGCACACATTGGGTGCAATATAATATTGAAGTGTAATTACCACACCAATCACAAGGTGTAAAAAATATATGAAGTCTCTGCTTGAATCTAAAATATACACGAGATTTCCCCTTGTTGGTAGATGAGAGAGGAAAATGCAAACAACTTGGTTTGCTTGATGGAGTAATAGTAGAGAGCATTTACTATATTGAATAAGAGGCAACATCTAAATCCCCATAGCCCCAAATAATTGGAATACATTAGTAAGGACCAAAATAATCATAATCATCATAAATTGCATTTCCAACATACTCAACACAATCACATTACTTGCAAAATTATTCTTATCATCACCAATAGTATCTTCAACAATATAACCTTATTTTTAGCATCTGGCTCAATTCTTGTCAAAGATGTCACAATTGCAATATCTATAGAAGCATTTGATGTCTTCTCTAGAACTATTTCAAACAAAGGATTAGCAACACATAACATAGGATTTTGTGCTATCTTTTGAAAATAATGAATGGAGTCATGAGTATGTTGATCACATGAAAAACAAAGATGTATATCAAAGCAAACACTAGAAAGATAACCTCAACGTCTACAATGAGAACAAAATTGGACATCATTGGACTTAGTACATATTGCTTTTGGTTGCTTAGATTTTAAAACTTCACAAGAATCATCAACAAATGTAGACTCAACATGACATTTATTCATATGACCCCGTAATACAAATTTTATGGGTTTAGAATATTCTAGAACATAAGAGCAAACAAAACCCTTGTAACCGAGACTGCATTTTCCCTTATTTGTTTTATGAGATTCCCAAACTTTCACAATGAGTTTATACTTTCATGACTTTGATTAGTAGCATTTTTGGGCCATAGACTTAGAATTAACATTTTACTTTTCTGACACAATGGAAGACAACTCCTTTTTTCAAGGATATATTGGTTTTACTTGTTTGCTTTGTTGAAATATAAGAAGAAGACACATCGTGTGTTTTCGAACTGATCTTGTAACCTATTAAGTTCTTTTCTCAATAATATTTATTGATAACAAAATTGCATGAATAAAAGTTTATACTATCTCCAACATTCAGATATTAATTATGTTTCATTTATTATGTTTACATGAATGAATTTGTAGAGACAATATGATCAATAAATAATATGGACATGATTATAAATAAGACTCTGTAAAATGAACCTCCAATAAAACAATCACTGCCCTTAACACCTTTCTCAAACTGAACCTCCAATGAAACAATCACTTCCCTTAACACCTTTCTCGAACTGAACCACCCATGAAGCAAATATTGTATTTCATATATATTAGCATTAGTAAACTCTTTCCCCTTATTGACTTCGCAAATAAAAACTTTCAACTTGCAATCAATATGTATTGATGCTTTCTTTTTTTATCAGAAAACACTGAAAAAAACAATTTCAATAATAAACATACTAGAAATCATCGGCCTCAATAAACTTAGACAATGGCTATAATCAACTTAACACCCTCACAGAGCGGAGGGAAACTACTTGAATAAGTAGATACAGTAGCAGCAACAAACATATGCAGCGCTTGAAAAAGAAGCAAAACAATCTTCTCTCTTGTTGCTTCTGCTCCTTCTTTTACAAGTTGTTTCTAGAAAGGTTCATCAAACATCTTAGCAGCCACATCCTCATTTATATGCACGCTCTGCTCGTCTCCAATTCACTTTTCCCTGCCTCGAAATCAACTCGTCTTGTTTTAAAATTTCTGCCCCAACCTTGCTTTGCGTATATGGCATCTTCTTCCTCAATTCACCAGCAAAATAAGGAACCTTTCTCTAGGGCATCTCCAAAATTATTTGATGTCTTCATCAATTACAGATGCCCTGATTTCGGACAAGATCTAACTTCTAGGCTTTGCAATTCTCTTAAAGAGTTGGGAATACGGATGTTTCTTGATTCAGAAGAGCTTGAAAAGGAAGAGTCGTTCGTATTTATTACTGAGACTGCTATCCGGCTTGCCAGAGTTCACATTGCTATCTTCAATCTCAAGCCATCAACAATTTGTCAATGCTTCATGATCTCAGCAAATGAACAATGGATATCAGATATGCAACAACCGATCGTTCTGATACTACTGTTAGGTCTAGGATTTTATGTATAGACAGAAGAACAGTATAACTGTCATATAACTATCTAAACTGAAAAATAATTTACAAACATTTACAAATGGGTTAACCCTCATGAATTCCTGAATATTAAACTGGCAACATTTGTTGGTGAAAGTACTTTTTCTCCTTATATACACTTTATTAGAGGTTAGTGAATCCCAACAAGATGTCCTAAATTTGCTTTTATAAACAATAATTATGTCTGCCTCTGGGGAGGCTGAAGAAAGTTCACAGATATAGTCAAGCCTGGCTCTCATTTAATATATAATTCCTTTATGATTTAGTATTTTTCCTTTAAACAAAAAATTGAATTAATACTCGCTGTGCTATTCAATTTAATATTGAATAGAAAAAGCTATAGAATACCAGTTCAATTTATTTTTTAGCTAAATCTGGTATTCACATTGTGATAAAACATCTGTGGAAATTGTATGACAACTTTTTGGACGTGTAGACCATGAACCAAATGTTTTTTGGTATTATACTTAATGTTGCAAGAACATACCATAAGATCATATATATACTGAGCATTGCATTGGTAGCCACAAGCTGCATGTAATAGTTGTTCTTCCTGTACAGGATAGAGACCACGTCAAGCTTGGCAACTACTCTCCCTGTTCAATTGCCTTTTCCAAAACTGGCTGTGCAGTCATCAGCAGTTAAAATAGATATGCCTTCACAGTCGGACTCTATCATGTCCACCTGCCATATGGAAAAATCGGATGACGGTCTGAAGAATGTAGAAGATGATGATTGGGAAATTTTCAGCATTTTCCAGTCTCCACCACAGCAATTTCTGAGAACACTTATTGGCACGGATCAAGTGCTGCAGCTGTGACAGGTTGACAATGGAATTAGGGAGGTTATTTAAACCTCTGCAACTTTATATTTTCAAGTGCGGCAGTTGTGACAGTTTGCCAATGGAATCAGGCAGGTTATTTAAATCTTCACACCATCCTATGTTAAGTGCTGCAGCTGTGAAAGGTTGCCAATTGAATCAGGGAGGTTATTTAAACATCCATACCCTTCTATGTTCAAGTGCTGCAGCCGTGACAGGTTGCCAATGGAATCAGGGAGGTTATTTAAATCTATACACCCTAACATGTTCAAGTGCTGCAGCTGTGACAGGTTGCCCGTGGAATCAGGGAGGTTATTTAAACATCCACACTCTTCTATGTTCAAGTGTTGCTGCTGTGACAGGTTGCCAATGGAATGAAGGAGGCTATTTAAACCATGACAATATTTTATTTTCATGTACTGCAGCTGCGATAGATTGTCAATAGAATCAAGGATGTTATTTGAACCTTTCAAACTTCCTATTATGTTCAAGTGCTGTAGTTGTGACAGGTTGACAATGGAATCAGGGAGGTTATTTAAACCTCTACAACTTTCTATTTTCAAGTGCTGTAGATGTGACAGGTTGCCAATGGAATCAGGAAGGTTATTTAAACCTCTACAGTCTTCTATGTTCAAGTGCTGCAGCTGTGACAGGTTGCCAATAAAATCAGGGAGGTAATTTGAACTTTTACACCCTTCTATGTTCAAGTGCTCCAGCTGTGACAGGTTGCCAATAGGGAGGTTATTTAAATCTATACAGCCTACCATGTTCAAGTGCTGCAGCTGTAACAGGTTGCCAATGGAATCAGGGAGGTTATTTAAACATCCACACCTTTCTATGTTCAAGTGTTGCAGCTGTGACAGGCTGCTAATGGAATCAAGGAGGTTATTTAAACCATGGCAATATTTTATTTTCAAGTGCTGCAGCTGCGATATATTGTCAATAGAATCAAGGAGGTTATTTTAACCTTTAAAACTTCCTATTATGTTCAAGTGCTGCAGTTGTGACAGGTTGACAATGGAACTAGGGAGGTTATTTAAACCTCTACAACTTTCTATTTTCAAGTGCTGCAGATGTGACAGGTTGCCAATGGAATCAGGAAGGTTATTTAAACCTCTCCAGCCTTCTATGTTCAAGTGTTGCAGATGTGACAGGTTGCCAATGGAATCAGGAAGGTTATTTAAACCTCTCCAGCCTTCTATGTTCAAGTGCTGCAGTTGTCACAGGTTGCCAATAGAATCAGGGAGGTTATTTAAGCTTTTACACCCTTCCATGTTCAAGTGCTGCAGCTGACAGGTTGCCAATGGAATCAGGGAGGTTATTTAAATCTATACAGCCTACCATGTTCAAGTGCTGCAGCTGTGATAGGTTGCCGATGGAATCAGAGAGGTTATTTAAACGTCCAGACCTTTCTATATTCAAGCGTTCCAGCTATGACAGATTGCCAATGTAATCAAGGAGGTTATTTAAATGATGACAATATTTTATTTTCAAGTACTGCAGCTGTTATAGATTGTCAGTAGAATCAAGGAGGTTATTTAAACCTTTAAAACTTCCTACTATGTTCAAGTGCTGCAGTTGTGACATGTTGACAATGGAATCAGGGAGGTTATTTAAACCTCTACAACTTTCTATTTTCAAGTGCTGCAGATGTGACAGGTTGCCAATGGAATCAGGAAGGTTATTTAAACCTCTACAGTCTTCTATGTACAAGTGCTGCAGCTGTAACAGGTTGCCAATAGAATCAGGGAGGTTATTTAAACTTTTACACCCTTTTATGTTCAAGTGTTGCAGCTGGGACATGTTGCCAATGGAATCAGTGAGGTTATTTAAATCTATACAGCCTACCATGTTCAAGTGCTGCAGCTGTGACAGGTTGCCAATGGAATCAGGGAGATTATTTAAATGTCCACACCTTTCTATGTTCAAGTGTTGCAGCTGTGACAGGTTGCCAATGGAATCAAGGAGGTTATTTAAACTATGACAATATTTTATTTTCAACTGCTGCAGCTGCGATAGATTGTCAATAGAATCAGGAGGTCATTTAAACCTTTAAAACTTCCTATTATGTTCAAGTGCTGCAGTTGTGACAGGTTGACAATGGAATCAGGGAGGCTATTTAAATCTCTACAACTTTCTATTTTCAGGTGCTGCAGATGTGATAGGTTGCTAATGGAATCAGGAAGGTTATTTAAACTTCTCCAGTCTTCTATGTTCAAGTGCTGCAGCTGTGACAGGTTGCCAATAGAATCAAGGAGGTTATTTAAGCTTTTACACCCTTCTATGTTCAAGTGTTGCAGCTGTGATAGGTTGCCAATGGAATCAGAGAAGTTATTTAAATCTATACACCCTACCATGTTCAAGTGTTGCAGATGTGACAGGTTGCCAATGGAATCCGTGGTTATTTAAACGTCCAAACCCTTCTATGTTCAAGCGTTGCAGCTGTGACAAGTTGCCAATGTAATCAAGGAGGTTATTTAAACCATGTCAATATTTTATTTTCAAGTGTTGCAGCTGTGATAGATTGTCAATAGTATCAAGGAGGTTATTTAAACCTTTAAAACTTCCTATTATGTTCAAGTGTTGCAGTTGTGATAGGTTGACAATGGAATCAGGGAGGTTATTTAAACCTCAACTACTTTCTATTTTCAAGTGCTGCAGATGTGACAGGTTGCCAATGGAATCAGGAAGGTTATTTGAACTTCTCTCTAGTCTTCTATGTTCAAGTGGTGCAGCTGTGACAGGTTGCCAATAGAATCAGGGAGGTTATTTAAGCTTTTACACCCTTCTATGTTCAAGTGCTGGAGCTATGACAGTTTGCCAATGGAATCAGGGAGGTTATTTAAATCTATAAACCCTACCATGTTCAAGTGCTGCAGCTGTGACAGGTTGCCAATGGAATCAGTGGTTATTTAAATGGCCAAACCCTTCTATGTTCAAGCGTTGCAGCTATGACAGGTTGCCAATGTAATCAAGGAGTTTATTTAAACCATGTCAATAGTTTATTTTCAAGTGTTGCAGCTGCGATAGATTGTCAATATTATCAAGGAGGTTATTTAAACCTTTAAAACTTCCTATTATGTTCAAGTACTGCAGTTGTGACAGTTTGACAATGGAATCAGGGAGGTTATTTAAACCTCTACAAATGTCTATTTTCAAGTGCTGCAGATGTGACAGGTTGTCAATTGAATCAGGAAGGTTATTTAAACTTCTCCAGTCTTCTATGTTCAAGTGCTGCAGCTGTGACAGGTTGCCAATAGAATCAGGGAGGTTATTTGAACTTTTACACCCTTCTATGTTCAAGTGCTGCAGCTGTGACAGGTTGCCAATGGAATCAAGGAGGATATTTAAATCTATACACCCTACCATGTTCAAGTGCTGCAGCTGTGACAGGTTGCCAATGGAATCAGGGAGGTTATTTAAACTTCCAAACCCTTCTATGTTCAAGTGTTGTAGCTGTGACAGGTTGCCAATGGAATCAAGAGGGTTATTTAAACCATACCAATATTTTATTTTCAAATGCTGCAGCTGCGATAGATTGTCAATAGAATCAAGGAGGTTATTTAAACCTTTAAAACTTCTTATTATGTTCAACTTTCAAGTACTGCAGCTGTGATAGGTTGACAATGGAATCAGGGAGGTTATTTAAATCTCAACTACTTTCTATTTTCAAGTGCCGCAGATGTGACAAGCTGCTAATGAAATCAAGAAGAGTATTTGAACCTCTATAGTCTTCTATGTTCAAGTGTTGTAGTTGTGACAGGTTGCCAATAGAATCAGGGAGGTTATTTAAACTTATACACCCTTCTATGTTCAAGTGGTGTAGCTGTGACAGGTTGCGAATGGAATCAGGGAGGTTATTTAAACCTCCACACTCTATTATATTCAAGTGTTGCAGCTATGACAGGTTGCCAATTGAAGAGGAAATTGATTTCACAGCTGAAGACTGATGATTTTCAATCATTTTATTGATCTCAATTGGTTACAGATTCAACCATAACAGGGGAAAACCTATAAGATAGACACGTAAATTCACTTTCTGTAGCTTTTGAAGAACATGTCACAGAACAAAAGCAAACTGAACAGAAAGAGAATCTCCAAAAAGATGATTTAAATAAATCAAGTGAAGATGGCAGACACAAGGACGATGGGGAAGCTTCAGTGGAGGATCTTTCTTCATTCCAATTCCTAATGCTGAAATGTTGCACAAAGACGGATGTGTTGGGTGTCGAATCCCAACGGTCACTTTGCCTTTTCCCTCCAATTACATTGTTTCTTCACATTCCTTTCTTTTCGAAGACTACTTATCCATATTGGATAATGTAATTGCTAATTACATAATTGTTGATATCATGTTGCTGCTGATTGTAATTTGAACATCTGAGATAATGAAGAGTTTTCCCCTGCTTCAAAGTGGACGTAGCCAAATTGGTGGACCACTACAAATTGTTGTGTTCTTCGTGTTTGCATATTGTCTAACTTTTGTTTTTTATTTTCTGCAATCTCTTTTTCATTTATACTACCATAAATTCATCAACAGGATAAGGTATCATTCTGCAATTCTAACAACAAAATACTTTAAAGTATGCAATTATAATTCTGTAAATCTGGTATTGTTGGTCACCACTGTGAAAAGAAATGTGAGTACATGTTTGACAGAGTACTTGCAAAATGAAGAGTTATAAGAAATATCCAGCAATATTCATGGTCAACTCTAATTTCATTTTTCTACTTATGGATAAAGTTATTTTTTAAATTTCTCAATCCCTTGACATGACCAAACAAGACGATAGCATTCTCATGGTAGATGGTATTGTATTTTTATTTTTAATATTTTGGTAAAAGATGTCATTCTAAAATTTGTTTTGTAATTCTTAATTGGCCTTGTTTTTAAATTGTATATATTTGTCATTATTAATTGATATCATTTTGTAGTGGTAAAATTTGCATATCCATGTCATTTTCATTTTAATTTTGTGTGTATTTTGAGATAATGTCTTAATATATGTACATAATGACAAATGACATGATATTGTGAGAAGTTGGGGTCATCCTTATATATACATTCTTAGACATTTAGCACTGCCCTATCCATTTATACACTCTTATACATTCATTATACCTATTTGTTTATCATAACTATCTATGCATCCACCTCCATTTAGCCATTTGCCACTTGGATCTAACTGTTATTTCATTCTAGGACAAGTTTGTGGATATGGGGACGATCTCATGGATGTGAACTTATCCGTTTCTAATTTCAATTTTGGCTGACTAGTGCTCCTTTATACTTCTACCTTGAATCAACTAAACACAGTTTTGGTGCAATTTAATGTTACTATTTAGAGAAACTCAATGCATTCATTCTAATCGTCTCCCTCACATTCTACTTCACAAGCATATGAAAGATCAAACATTTTATAGAGTGATTAGTAGCAACACATTTCAACTTTGTGCGATAAAAAGAGTAAATATTTTACATCTCAAGTGGTTGTTATTTTTAATGTCATTCAATTTCAAGGGGTTGATCAAGGCCTAGTGCTATTGTGGCTTAGTCATATGACAACCGAACAAAATATTGTTCAGTACCACTAGTCCCCAATTCTCAAAAAGGCAAAGTAATGAACATAATATTAGATAAAACTATAGAGTAGAGATCTACAAATTAGCTTGAAATATTCGGAACACAAGTATATATTTGCAATCATGAACTAGCCCCATCCTATGGATTTTTCCTTGAATAGGATAAAGATTTAGCATAAGATTCTAGGTAGTTATATTGACAAAGAGGCCTTGTTTTCTGGGGTTTAAGAGAAACATAAGATGTAAAACCTCACCTCCTTGTCATTCATCAGTTGTTGCAAATTATTCATCTAGTGTATATTCATTTTTTATAATCGTAATCCCTATGAGGTTTCTAGATATGTTAAATTATGAATAGGATATGTTAGCAAATGAATTAGCCACTTGAAACAAATTGATAACTTTGACTATAATTCACCCCTAAAGCACTGGGGCATATCGCTAATAGCTCTGGATTTAGGTTGCAATTGCATTTGCAACCTCCCTTTGAATTGAAGAGGTACAACTCCCTCATGTGATTTAATTAATAAGGTAGCTTTTAACCAAAAAGCAATAAGGTGACAAATGCTAATTCATAAATATGATACGTGAATAGGAGAGCAGAAAGCCATAAACTATCAACTCAAAAATTGAAAAGACTTATGACTGTTATACCATGAAAAACGAGATTATATTGCAATAAATAGATTCCATAAGTATATCTCACAAAGAAAATATGACTCTATTACACGCTCGACACAAAGATCAATATGTTAAACATCACATTAAATTCATAATTCAAAGATTACAAATCATTACAACATAAATTAGTGTGAACTTCCTTCCCGCAATACAATAAAGTGTATCTGTAAAGATTGAACCCTGTATCCATTTCTTCCATCCTATTTATAGAAAGCCAATTCCCAGCAAAATGGTTACCAAAACCGTTATTAAATTTGGCGGCACTTCTTGTTTCTATATCATCTTGAAAATGGCTAGAAGAATATGATCAGTTGGAATAATTAGTTTAACAATTGAAAAGATATGGGGTAAGAAAATTGATCTTATTCTCACCAATGGCTGTTGAATGACTTATCCCACAACCATAAAATTAATGAAGCTTTAGAAAAGCACAATATGATCACATGCGTATGTTGTCCAACTGGGAATGTAATTTAAAACTGGTTCAAATTATCCATTAATTCAAATCAAGTTGTCATCCGATCAAATCTAAGCAAGATAGCACAAATTTCTAACCAACCATCTATAAATTAAACCAATGTCACCACACTTCGTTGTTCGGAAGTATCCAATATGGCAAGCACTCAGAGTGATGGTGCCTTTGCAAATGATTTCATTATTTTGGAGGAGATCGAGTGCAATCAGTTGTTTAGGCATTTGTCTAAAAATTAAAGGAAGTTTTTTTGATACAAAGCAAGGTGGAAGAAGAAGTGCTTCATAGTATCTTGGGCTAAGAATTTCTAAACCAGACACATGTGCATAACGCTACTATGCTGGAGCATTTTGTGTACATGGTCATTAGGACCTCCGATCGCCGTGACTGGAGCATGAGAGCATCTAAACATTTGGTGAGGCCTAAATTCCATCACCATGTTAATGTAGCTATCGATGGGCTTAGTCATTATCCTCAGAGTGGCTTGGTGGGCGACGCCATTGACATTGCGTCGACTCTTCAGAACGAGACCGTGGAGGAAGCGATTACTCTTCTTCGCACGAGAATCGTGAGTAATGACATGGGGCTCTTCATCCAATTCCTGCAATCACATGAAAACTTGTTGTCTCCTGCTCAAATTGAACACCTCCAAATTGTGGTTGAGGGCATTCGAGTGTTGATGTTTTCCCTTTGTGTCTAGACAAGAGTGTCTCCTTTTGCCTTTTGTTATCAATATCAACTTTTGCAATCGAATCGACCAATTTTGTAATGCCAATGTGATGCATATACGCACATATATATAAATAAAAATACCTTTTTATATTTTTGTGTTCTTGTATGCATGGCTTTTTTTTATTCTTGTTCATATCAAATACAACAGTGTTGGTTTCTTTTTTTGCACAATATATTGGTTTTGCAACTCTATGTTCACAGTTATTCCATAAATTTTTCTTTGAAAAAAAAAACTTCCATGCGGTAAAGCAGGTAGTTCGTAGAACTTAGGAAAACACTGCTTAGGTTTCAAACATCTTAAGGAATATTTCCCAAAGGCATAACTTGTGGAACAAGCTATCAGATGAACTTTGACAAGTGATGACTTAATGCATAGTCTGCTTACGATCTATATAAGTTTAAAAAGGGCATAAGGTTATGATGAAGTCATAGAAAACCGCTTAGACTTAAAGAATAACAATGGAAGCGCTAAAGTGGGAAGTTAGCAAAACTAGCGAAAACCCCACCTAAGTTCAAGATGTACAATGAAACATCACCTGGCCATAAACTTATGCAAAATTTGACTAAGGCATGGGAAGGAAAAATGATTAAAAGGAGGGGGTTACCAACTTTAAGGGTAACAGGATAGAAATTAGTCAAACCTATAGACTAATTACTTAGTTTCACATTAAAACATAAAATAGAATAGAATACTTATTTATTTGCTTTGGTAAATATTTTAATTAAATTGTGTGTAATCATAGTTATCTTCCTCTACTATCACAATAAATGTAAACCTCCATTATTTTTATGACTATCCTTGGTTAAACCTTGATTAGAACTATTATTCAACCTTTTCTATTGGTATCTTCTAGCATTAACATTTTTGACATCTTCCTTTGATTGTCACTATGCCCTTCCTAAGCTTCCATATTTTGTAAACCTCAAAAGCAATTCCCTATAAAAAATCACACTTCATCACCATTTCTAATTATTTTTTCATGAAATTCCATATCATATTTAGAGCTCTCAAGCATGCACTCTTTGAGAGGACAACAAGAAGTGTGGATTCACCTTCTTCACCACCATGGTTTTTATGGATAAGTGCCTCATCATGGTATTAAATGATTTTTCCTTTTGTCATAGGACCATCAATGACTTAAACGTGTGCACCAATATCTTCCATAGATATCAACCTATCTTCCTATTGTACACATCTCCATTTATCATCATGTGGGAAACTACTAATTACTATAATAGATTTCTTTCCCCCATATTTGTTGTAATGCCTAACCTCAACAATGTAAGAACCATGCATCACCATAATCTTATCGTTCCCTACATATACCTAGTCCATATCATTAGGATCACACATTAGATCCAAGATAGAAGAATAAAATTGATAGAAACCATGGTCTTGGAATATGTTAGCATGATCATATTGATAATGGAGCATCTAATAATCCCTCCTAAAATACGATTGTTCATTGAGGTTATCCTCCTCAAATGGCTTAAGGGGATTAAATTTACCTAGTGTTCATGTGAGATATTTTATTCCATGTCATTAATGCAATATCCACGTGGTTCAATTGGAATTATAAGAATAAAATGTCAATCCATGGCCAACCAAATTTCATCCTAAATGAGGAACTATAATTTATTTATAAAAGTTGTATCTGCTCTAGGGATCATATCTTTTAAAACTTGAATATTTTTATCTATAATTGTAATTACTAGATAAGAAAACATTCATCCTAAATATGCAACAACCAACAAAACAATACTAGATATTAATGACTTTGACCAAGAGTGAACATTCAAAATCTAGCTATCCTCAAAGAAATAAATGACTTTGACTAAGAGCAAACATTCAAAATATAGCTATCCTCTTTGCAAAATCCAATTTGATTTAAAAGATTTATGGGAAAAAAAATGGATGAGCATGAGGTAAGTAAGAAAGACTAACCTTAATTTATATCTTCACTCATTAAATAATTTCGTGTGCAAAGAGTTTATTAGGGCATATCTATAAATTTAATTCTCATCATATAATTTATCTCATAGATATCTTCCCTAGTGTGTCTAATCCCTACCACCCAATTTATAAATTTAATTATCATGTACTTGTGAGGACCTTGAGAGTTTGGAGGATCTAAATGAGTTTGTAAAATTAATCCATTCTAATATAGATTATTATTTTTGAGCCTCAATGGCTAAAAATAATTGATAAAATGGTATTTCATCGAGAGTAATAGGATAAATGTGAAATTACATTTTAATGGAAATCAACCCTTAATGATGGTCAATTGCTTAAATAGGTAGATGAAGGAATGTTTTAGATATGGGAATGATTCTAGATATGAATAGGTAGATTATGGGGGGAAAGAAATAAAGGATAAAATCAATAGCATTGAAGGACCTCTATGTAGTAAGGTATGCTAGAGTATAGGGAAAGAATTGAGAAAATTGAGTAGGAATAAAAGGATACTAAGGAGGCTTTAAATTGGTTATGCATGTAAGTAGAGAATCATTTACCAATAGGAGCCCATACACAAGTATCAATAGAAATCAATATCTCATCAAAATGGTAAGTTTATAGTTATTCATTAACACTAAGATGCCATCATATGTTATTAATTACCTCCTAAATAAATTTTAAAAATAGGATATGTAAAATGAAAGGAGTACTATCATTTAATTATTGGTAGGGGGCTGAAACAACCAATAATTAATCTAGAATAATAAAATCAAAATGTGGCTACAAAACTTGATTTCACATCACATTAACAATTATTTATTTTTTCAAAGGTATACAAACCACATCCCATTCTCAAGGGATGATCATATAATTCATATCATGATCTCATACCACATTCTCTCTTTACACACTTAGGTCACATAAGAGGGCTACACCCACATATTCCACATTATTCACAATACACACCAAGTATGTATAGTAACTTTTATTTCACATAAATATTTTATACGAAACCATTATCCATCTAAAAATAAAAAAGTAAATTTCATTATCATCATAACCACAAGCATAGTTTTATATAGTCATAGTTTTATCATCCAATATTGATTATGAAGATGGTTGAGGGGTGTTAAATTTTACAGTAACATTAATGATGGAATGTAAAATAAAAAATAATAACTTTGACACTTTCCCCTTAAACATGGATCCATATACTCATTTTCTCCTTATACACGGATCCATATAAATGTAGCCTCTTCATACCATATATTAAGGGGATTTAAGAAAATGGCTTAGGATAAAATCATTCCATTAGCATGGTTTATGGACCTAGGAAAGATGACATAGATTAAGGGGATTTAAGAAAATGGGTTAAGGCCGATCCTAAGAGGATGTAGATTGTATATCCTGAAATCTACTCATTAATCCCCTTAAGTCACTAATAATAGTCAAATTGATCATTCACATTTGATGAATTTGTATAATGTTAGATGCTTGAAGTTTTTAAAAACTTATTTAAGATCTATATATTGAACTTGGTCAACTTAGGAAAGAATCATTCTATTAGCATGGTTTATAGACCTAGGAAAGATGACATGTGGATTAAGGGGATTTAAGAAAATAGGATATAAGGGGAAACTTCACTATTCCTTGTAAACACTTTAAAGTACATCAAGCCACAAAATTTTATATGCCTTAGACATAAATGAGCCTTACACATTTTTCATTTGTATCATTAGGTCATTTATATCATGGATTGAGGGGATTTTAAGAAAATGGATTAAGGGGATTAAATTTGATTAGAAATTTATCTTTTTTGTGTGTTTTAAGTTATTTTTTAGTACATATGTACATGTATTAAAATTACATAGATTTTAAAATTTGAAATTTGTATGTATGCTCAAGTTGAATGATGCATGTATGTGTATGCATCCTATTTTTTCTTTTAAACAATCATGGACATTTAATTTAAATATTTCTTATAATTTATCAACATGTATAATATCTAGTTTTTAATATGTTTATTTATAATTTTTATATAGATTCTTGAAAGTTAATTTTGTACTTGTTTGTATATTTATATATATGTAGGTTCACTTTTATATCATGGATAACTTTGATGTTGAGGATTTGATCAATCGCCCACCTCCACCCCCTTCACCTCAACACCATCCACCTCCAACCCCTCCACCTCCACCTCCACCTCCACCCCCACCCCCTCCACCTCAAAACCCCCCACCTCTACCCCCAGGATCCAATGAGGCTCACTTGCGAGCTCAAGTCAATGATAATGTTAGATTCATTGAAGAAAAAAAATGAAATTCACAATGAAGCATTCATGCCACCCCATATTTGATGAAAAATGTTGTAAATGCAATCAGGTCCATTAATGTGGACTTAGGAAGTTACTGAGTATGGAGAGAGGAGGGGAGACGATTTTATTCCAATGGACTCTCCTATAGGGAGATCCTTGAATTTAAAATCACAAAAGCCCATTTAGATCCATATTTTATCAACCCCATCAACAATCAACCAATTCCAACAAACAAAAAAGGAATAACAATGAGGTGATGTAGACATCCATAGATGGCCGCCAATTTTTGGGACTAGTGGTGGATGATATTTGATCATCCACCACATGCTAACTATGAGGTTCCTCTTTATTTTTTGAGAAAATTATATGTAGATTTTGTGTTGGGTAGGAAATCAAATAATTTTTATTTTAGATCATTTCAAGGTGTTGGTGGTGGCATGCCACAATAGAGGTTATGGGAACGGGTTGATCCCCAATGACCCATGCTAGCTCAACCTCTTGTTGATCCTCTTTTTGTTGCCATTCCTGCACCCATCTAGTATCATATGGTGGTATCCACACTAGGATCATTGAGTGCGCTCTCGAATAACCTCAAGGAGCAATCTTCTAAGATGGAAAATGGGGTTGGTGGGCAAGAGCGTGGAGAAGCATCATGTGGAGTTGGTCCTAGTACCACTCCACTTGCGTTGACACCTCATTTTTGTATGAGTTGTAATCAATTATATTATGGACCTAATGAGGCTACATCCACTTCAGTTGCACGTGGAGCATCTGATGATATCAGCTCATATGTTGATTTTCTATGTGCTAACAATCACCCTATAGATCATCCGACATAGGTATATATATACGTACATGTTGAATTTATAACAATTTTAAGCATGTATTTTTAATGAACATATATAAAAAAAATTGTAATATTTTAACAATCAAGTTGTTTGGTGTAGATGATGGCCACAAGGACATTAACTTATTTTAATCAATTTTATTTTCACTACTGTATTTAGTTTCATTTTTCGACAAATGTTTGTTGAAATTTTGACAAACTCTCGTCGAAACATTGATGAACCACTGCAAAAATTTTCATCGGAATGTTTTCATCGCTTTACTGACACACCTTGAAACGTCGAACTCATGATGTGACTTCGTTGGCACTCACCATGGTACAGGTGTGCTTATGTTCGTCAAAATTCTGACGAAATGTGTGTCGCTTTATCGACGAATCGTAGCTAGAAAACAAGCGGCGAAAATCAACAAGAACATCAGAACACCACCAAACAATCATCAAAATAGCAACAAAATAGAAAAGTCATAACATCCATCATTTCATCAGAGGTACAACAAGTTCGTTGGTCGCTTTTTGAAGTTTCTTCTGTCTTTTTTGTTGAAATTTTGACGAAACTATGCAATTTAAAAAAAAAAAATGTAATTGGCTGGTATAAACCCAAATTCGACAACATTTGCCAACATCCTCCTTGCCTGTGCTTATTCATAAGATGATTTGCAGCCTTAATTTCCACATCAAGTAATCTTTTCGGAAAGAAATTTTCAAACCTTTGGTGATCCTTTTATTTGGGCCTTTTCCAATGTTCATTAAGCACCCACTAAGACATCTTGTAGTTTCCCCAAAACTCTAAGTCTCTCTGACAGTTATTTTGTATCTTTGCTATCAATGGATCATATATCGCTAAGATATCTTATAGTTTCACTGGCGTTATGAGTCTCCTCGAGAGTTATCCTTTCGGTCTTAAGTATATCGCTATAACTCCCATCGATGCAAACTTATTGCTGTGACTTTGTAAGTTAGGCAGACATTCCTCAACTTACTACAAAGATATGTATCTTGCCGAGATATTTCCTTCGTTCTTTATCGACAAGATCCCCAAGCCAGTCCTGCTGGTCTATTTTCTTCATCAATTCTGATCGCTAAGACAATGATTTTCTTGCTGATGGGACTACACACGGTATGACTTTCTTATCTCTCTCTGCTAAAGTCTGTCTCGCCGATGAATTTCTTCATCGGTGAAACCATGAATCATGTCTTTCTAATGATCATTCCCTCCAAACATATAGCCAAGTCCCTTACCAATACAATTCTATCGGTGTGACATAGAGGGTTGGCAGGACTCCTCGAACTCATCTCGGTAACACTATCCTATTGACAAAATCCTCCTTTGCTTCATTGACAAGACCACTGAATGTCTCAGGTTGACTTTAGGAACCTTACTCCGATAGCTCCAGTCTGGCCAACATATTTATTTGTGCTTTGAGCAGTAAGACATATATAAGCTCGATATGACTTCTCACTATCACCCTGATGATTATTATCTAGTCGATAGGATCTATTTGTCTTTTGAGATTGTGAACTGCATCTTCTCGATGTGTATCCTCAAATGAGATTTTATCGGTATGACATTCCCGACCTCTTGTTGATATACTGAAAGAAGATATGGAAAATGTCGAAGCATAGACAAGGCATGTGAACTATTTTATAGAATGCCTCAAATAAATTTTGTCTCATGGATTGCAATGATTGAAAGATATGCACAAAATAGATTTGTTCAAAAGGCTTTAGAAATTTTAAAGCAAATGTAATTGGCTGGTGTAACACCAAATTTGACAACCTTTGTGAGCATCCTCCCTTCCTGTGCCAAAAGGGGAGCTTTGGAACAGGGTATGGACATCCATCATAACATAATGGAAGGGGGAGTTTTGTCAAATATTATAGTTGGAAATTCTCTAGTAGACATGTATTCAAAATGTGGAAGTATAGATAAGGCACACGAACTATTTGATGGAATGGCTTAAAGAGATGTCATCTCTTGGAATGTAATGATTGTAGGATATGCTAATGATGTTTCAATAACTTTGGGTGTTTATCTTCTCCCAATAAATTTGTATGCAATTTACATGTGGTTACTTTTGTTATCTCTTATGTGCATAAACAACTATTTTGCATGTGTGTACTTCAAAAGAAAATAACGATAAAATTACCAAGTTTCAAAGTTACTACACAAGGATTGCAAATGATAATAATAATGGTGGTTGTATTTGAGAAGGCATTAGGGAAGAAATTTCCTCTAAAATTTGTTGATAAACCTAAAGATTTTGAAACTCTGTATGCATTTATAGAGAAGGTTGAGAAGTAATTGAAGTGGGAAAGCATTACATGGAAGATCTATTTATTTAGTGGCCATTGGAATGCTGACTTCCCTAATATATGACCTCAAGAATCAATTATAAATCAATAACAGATTGAAAAGCTATATATTCTCTTTTTTGTAAGAGGATGGAATTTTGGGATAGAAGACTTTTGGGTTATTTCACATTGTACAACAACAAAAGAGTGAGTTTTCTCTCTTCATCATATAACAAAAGATATACTAGGAAAAATACATAATTGATGTTGTGATATAGCTAAAGATGCCTAGATGAGATATAAAGCTTCCTAATGGTTATAATTCAAGAGTTAATGCACAATAACATGGCATTCATACAAAGGAGCAAACAAGGTTTGCTGACCAAATCACTGCAACCAAATATTTGTATTAAGCACTTGAGTTACCCCCTTGCTGCATATCCTATTATGAATTCCATAAAGTACTAGGATCTTATACAATTTTATGTGCATCTTCAGTTATTATAAGTCACAAATAAATTCTTTATTAACTAATTAGACAAATTTTCTACCTTTGTTTGTACTTTAGAAATGATAAGTTTTTCCAAAAAATAAATGATCTACATACCTATAATCTCACAATGCTACTTATTTGTTCACGGTCCAAAGATTGGAAGACAATATACTCATCAATATGATTTATGAACTCAGGTCAGAAGGTGGCTTGTGCTGCTTCAATATAAAATAAGAATCCAAAAGCTTGATTACCCTTGTTGAACCACTTAACTTTAGCACTTTCATCTGTACATTTTTTTTCTACCCCCATTGTAACTCTATATAACCTCTTGTTCTTTAGTATTAGTTGAACCTTAGTTTTCCATTGATGGCAGTTAAATGGAATTAGAAGAGGAACTAGAAAATTTGAATCCATGCTTGTTGATTTTTTCAACACATTTAGAAGTACAAAAAAGAAAAGATAGGAGGAAGAAGTACACACAACACAAGGCTATCCACAAGATAGTCAACTGTCCTATTGTAGCCAACCAATTAGGCCTCTTGGAGCAGTGTTGTTTTGGTCCATTGCTCTTTTTCTATTCATTTTCATGAAGGAAGGTTTTGAGGCCTTGTAGGGGCATATAATACCTATTTAAGTTCAGTGGTTTGGGACTAGTATAGGCTTGTATGTGAATTTTATTTTGACTATCCTACCAGGCAGGGCTATAAGGGTTAAAAGGGTAAAGAGGCCTAAAGGTTAGAGAAATGAGAATATGGAGTTTCCTAAGTGAAAATTAGGGTGTTATGTTTTGGTTTGGTCCCATTTGACATGATCTAAGTGGTTACAAACCCTCTTAGTTGTGAGAGTACAAGAACCCTAGGTGACTTGGGTCTTTTCCTTCAAGGAATAGTGGATTGGAAAGGTCCACTTAAAGAGTATTTGAGAGAGCTATGCTAAGTTGGTGGTTTGATCATCTAGTTGATCATCTAAAGAAGCTTCCCCTACTCACTCTCAATCACTTATTCCTACATAGTTCACTATCCTTGGTCTATCAATCACTTTATGTATTCTTTCCATGTCACAAAACAAGAATCTTCTACCATGAACAAGGTTGTAGTATGAAGGCCTGTAGCATACTTTGGGATCTACTCATTTCCTATCAAATTTCCCCATAATAACCCTTGTTATTTTTGTGATGGACATAAGCTAATGCATTATTCTTCAATTGTGACAAAACCTTTATGGAGTTACCCTCTCAAATGACACATGAATGCATAAATTTCAGAGGAAGACAGTAAGTTGAATGAATGTAAGTAGAGAATTTTTTGCATACCTGCAGATGGTACAAAAATTTCATGGTTAAGTGGAAGCATCCCATCAACAACAAGATCCAAATATCTGTGTATCTATCTCAATCGAGCCTCTAAACCCTTCAGAGCTTTCTATTTTTCCACTAACTTGTTATGCACAAAAATTAAAATTTTAGAGTTATGTCACCACTAAAAACAAAAGAAACAGAGCTTTGAAACCAAATCCACACACAACACAATGTGGTATTCATACAAAGCCATACAAACAAACTAAACTCAGAACATTGGAATGGAAACAACTTGAAATTATGATGTAGAGCATGGATTCAGTTTACTCAACTGGAGGCACATTTCACAATAATGGGTTCTTCATGTAAAACATTGGTACGAGGTTCAAATAGTAAAGAGATTGATGAAAGATAGAGGAATCAAAAAGATACTTGCATGTAATAATTGGATTGAGCTTCTCTTTGTTTCGAGAATAGTTTAATATTCTCTACTTAATAGGGCCAACCACATGACGGTGGAAGCTCATTTGGACCCTCCCCCCCCTCACATCACTCTCAATTACTCATACCCAATCATATAACATTAATCATTCATTCATCCATTAATAACACATAACATTCATTCATCCATCCATTAATAACATATAACATTCATTCATTAACATATTCACATTCATTCATTCATACATTAATAACATATAACATTCATTAATTCATCCATTAATAACATATAACATTAATTCATTAACATATAACATTCATTCATTCAGTTGTTACATATTATCAAAAATATGGTTGTCATAATATGATTACAACCACTTTTTTTTTTGCTTCTTTAATTTTGAAGCTAAAAAAAGCTGAAGTGGAGTATCATTTTCTAAATCATTTGTCCCCCCTTCATTTGTTCTGTCCTCTGCTCTTGATCTTAATGTATTCCTAGTAGTGTACTGATCACAACATGGAGGCTGCTTCAAGGGGGGTCTGCTGCAATAAAAAAGAAATGTTAAATTGATATGTTTTGTTATTATTGTTACAAGTATTTTATTAATTAAAAGAACATTAGAGTGGTGCTCTTTACCTGATGGGGCCACATCATGTTCCTGATCTTTTCGTATAGCCTCGTGCTCAACATGCTAAACACCCTCTAAATCTTGATCTGGAGTTGAAACATGAAATGTTACATTAATGAATACATCAATTGAAATTAAATATGTTTAAAAGAACAATAGAGTGGTCCTCTTTACCTAATGGGGCCACATCATGTTCCCAATCTTCTCTAACCTGATCATGCTCAACATCATGTTGATCATGCTCTACATGCTCTAAAATTGAAACACAAAAGGTTACATTAATTAATACACCAATTGTAATTAAAGATGTTTAATTGTATTAATCCATATTGCATTTTGTATAGCACATGAATACATCTAGTATTGGGATGCACACCATGACCTTCATTTGCAGGTTGTGAACCACCCTCACTAGGCTGCATTCCAATGTCAGGTGCAGTATTATCATTGTTTGTCTATTTAAAACAAATAGGCACATAATTACTTTATGGTGGAAATTAATATTGAATAGATTGCACAAGTATTCAATTTTAAATAAACTTTATTGCGTTTATTTACCTGCATGTCAGATGCAGTGGAAGATTGTGTTTTCCCAGTCAAGACTCTTAGGCGTTCAACCACGACTTCATAGCCATGCTGTAAGGAAATCTTCATTTCCTCTTCTATGGGTGCTCTGTTGAATTCAGAGCCCTGAATTTTTGCATAAGATCATGAATTTTGCTTCTATGGTGTGATAAAACCAAAATTGTTTGAAATTTATTATTTGGATGCAATATTTCATTTATTGATACTTACAATTCTTGCGGCTAATTTCATATAACCACTAGAGCTAAGTTTTTGTTTCCTGTGTTTTTCTAGTCTTGCCTTTGTTGCCTTCGATGTGTCAGGCAACCTATGAAAAGTTTGAAATACATTAGATTATGTAAAAAGAAAGAATAATCAGTATATAATTACATTGTTGATAGTATCACATACCTTCCTTGGCCCGATGGTGTCTTTCCTTTTTTCTTTTCAGCCTTCTCGTTTCCATCCGAAACTAGGTCCTTCCACTCCCTCTCCGGAATCATGGGGGGACACTCGCAATTTTTGTTCTTCTCTAAATGTGACCTATATTAGTCCCTCACATACTTTAAATATGTACCATCTTTCTTAAGGACCTTCGTTCGGTTGAATATTTTATCACCGAACAACACAACTAAGCGGTTAATGAGCTCATCCTTTAAATATTGATTTTGGGCATTCCACCGTGTACGTATGGTGGGCTCAAAGATCTCCAATGTTATATCACCTAGATGTTTATAAAAAACATCATTTCCTGCAAAATGATCATGGGATCATTAGTCTAAAAAGAGTGATCAATAAGTAAATTTCAATTGGATTATATATAATAATAATTAAAACATTTTAAATTACCTGAGACCTTCTCTATCTTTATGGGAATGAAATTCTCAGTCACCACAAATGTGACTAGCATTGTTCTTGTACTAGTAATACGAGAAGATCTAGGAAATACTGCTAAAACGTCACCAACACTAGTGGCCTCTGCATCACCAGTACTACCCGATGCGTGCATGCTATGTGTTGTCGACATTTTAATCAAAAATATAGGCACGAATGATGGGGTCGGATGATCATGTGATGTATGTGTAGGAAGATCAGGATGGACACTCCTACCAACCCCTACTCTGCGGGTAGCACCTGCAGTACCCTGATCATGGGCAGCAACATCATGAGGATGCAAAAAATCCTATAAAAACAACACATATTTAGTTCATGACATAAAAGATTACAAGTTATAAAACCATGAATGAAATTATGCTATAATTAAAGACCTCATGACAACTTACTTGCAAGTTTTGTACTCTCTTGGTCAATATTTTAACCCTCTGTCTTATCTCATTTGTTTGAGGCACTATGAATAACAATTGAAGGATTTCTTCATTGCATTTTTTGTGTGTCTTCCTTATCATATTGATAGGGTTTGTTGAATATGCGATGTCATCATCCAATAACAATGACTGCACCTCAACCCTATGGATTCTCTCCTCTACTACTAGTGCCTTTCCTTGATCAGCTATCTGCAATAAGAATATTTAAAACATTATCGAAATTAACCCAATAAACCTATGAAAAATACATAATAATAAAACATTTTGCTCATATCTAATTTGTACAATTACAATGAGGTAAACCTGTCAGGTAGAAGTGCTTGGAGATGCATCGTGATATGTGGTTTGGGCCGAACCCTTCCCTGTATGATCAATGTCCTACTGTGACAAAAATTAAATATAAAAAGCCATTACTAAAATGAAACCAATAGACTTACAAAAAAAAACATAATAATAAAATGGTATATTGGAGTCATTATTTGGAGGTTGGGTAAAATGGTATATAGTACATACCACCCCTATAGTAACTGTGTTTTTATCGAAGTGATTCAAATTGTAATCGATTAGCAACTCTTCCCCTGCAATTATTGATTTTATCGTACATACGAATACACGGTTTCTCTCACGCGCCTCGAATATGCAATTGGGTTGCTTATCTGTTGACCTAGGTCATGTACTATTTAAAAACCTTGCAATATTCCTTGATGCTTTTGGCCTTTTTTCAATGTACACAACAACTCCTCTATTTTGATCCTTATCTTTTAGTTGTATATAATTTGCTGACAGTGCATACCTACACATACTTCGTGTATATCAAACCAACTGCATCCAATCTTTATAATTGTAAGAAGGTCTGACATACTCCATCAATTCAATAACTTTTCCGTAACAAATCTTTATGCCATCCATGCAAAATAGGCCCAAACCATGTAATGGCAATGGTGATATGCGATATATCCTCTTGTTGACACAAAAATCAGTGTTTATTGGAGGAAGTTCCTTGGGTACCCATTGTTTCCGTAGATTTTTGTACCTCAAAGGTACATCGATGTCGCCTATGCTCTCATCATCATAAGAACATGACCCCCCTTCAGCAAGAAAAAATTCCATGTGTTTACAAAATTTTCTTCTAATCTTTTGACCTCTAGTTGATCTCCCTCTTTTAGACCTACTACATGTCTCACTTTCCTCTTCTCTTCCTGAATTTCCCTCACTCGAGGAAGACAGATATGATAAATACCTATTTGGTGGTACTTGCACTCATAAGGATGTTGGATGAAGTTCTTTCATGGTGATGTGATCCCAAGGTGACATTATGATTAATCTATCATTTCATCACTAGAATTTGACTCGTTATAAGGTAATCAAGTCTTGATAGATTGCAAGTTATTGTTACTACCGTCCAAATGTGTCCATTACAAATCAAATCAATGTATGAAGGAGACTGTCCCTTGCAATTAATGACTTTAAACTTTGTAACAAGTGTTAAATGTGAATATGGTTCACCAGTTACACAACCAAGGCCTCAAGTGTATTGCACAGAAGAATGGTTTCACCATACATAATATTTTGGTTTAAGTTGTCTTGAAAAAGATGAATTAGAACACTAATAGACATAATTCAGGTGCACATGTGAGGTGGTTCAGCTGTCCACTGATAAAATCCATATGTATAAGTGGTTAACGGGGAGGGAGTGTGTACTAGGACTGGTTAAGTCATCATAAGTTTATGCTTTGGCAATAAAAATTGTTTAAGCCATCTTAAATCTTCCTATGTCTAATTGCTTGGAGACTTTTGGTATGTTTTAAGTTAGGATGAGTGGTTGCATTAATGTTCTAGTTCTCTATGACAAGGTTTCAACATATTCAAATAGTGAAAGTTAGTGCTCATAGGCATTTGAAACAACAACATTTTGATTCTTCAAAGGCTTGTAGTAGGTTTTGAGTCTTGGTGATAAGTTTCAATGTAATCACAAGGTCTCCATCCTCACTTTGTACTTGGCTTAGTGCACCTTGGAAAATTAAAGAATCAAAATGCCATGATGCAACCAGGTGCTTGAGGGGATTTGCCTTGGTGTTTTGAAATGGTTTTGATGCCTTTTGACACCTCTTGAAGGCTCTTTGTATTCGAGCTTGTGGAAGTTGTATTAACTTGCCTTAACTAGGCAATTAGGTGTCTAAATGATGTTTTGTTAGTTCCCAACATACAAAAAATTCAAATTTCAGTTGTGGGACATCGGGAAGGTTGGTTGAAGATAGAAATAGGACTCTCTTGGTTGAGGCATGTGGGTTGATGAATCATTTTGAAGTTCTAATGCAAAAGGTTGCTATTTTCTGGAAAATCTATGTGTAAATTTCTTGTTCTATTGCATGGTACGACCTCTGTACATACTGTATGAGTAAATTCCTATTATGGTTGGATAGAGGGAAGACCTGGATTTCTTTTGGAGGTGATTTTACAAGTTTTCATTGAGTATAAAAGAAGATATCACCAGTTTAGTAGGATTTGGTTTGAATACCCTCAAAACTAGGGTTTTGATTGAAGAATGGCTCTTTATTCCATCTCGATGTTGTAATAATGCTAATTCTTGGTGGGACAGAAGATATTTTCATATTTTGAGGGTTCTGGAGAATGGCATGCTATGTGGAGGAAGTTTTGCAATGTTCTAGGCCTAGCATCCTCATGTGACAGGCCTAGATTGTGAAGCAAAAAGTTGAGTTTTGCTTGTTTAGGGTGATTTTAACTGTGAAGGAACTTAGGAGTGATAGACATGGGTGTAACTAGCCTATAAGAACCTATTTAAAGGTTTTGGGGTGAAGGGGAGAGCCTAGATAGTCAACTGTCCTGTTGTAGCCTGCCAATTAGGCCTCTTGGAACAACATTGTTTTGGTCCATTTCTCTTTTACTGTCCACTGTCAAGAAAGAAGGTTTTGAGACTTTGTAGGGGCATATATTACTTGTCTAAGTTCAGTGGTTTGGGCCTGATAGAAGCTTATATGTGGATTTTATTTTGACTCTACTACCGGGCAGGCTACAAGCCTTTTAGTGGTAAAGAGGCCTAGTGGTTAGAAAATGTAGTTTCCTAAGTGCAAACTTGAGTGTCATGGTTTGGTTTAGTCCTATTTAACATGATCCAAGTGGATACAAGCCCTCTTGATTGTTTGAGTACAAGAACCCTAGTTGGGGGGGTCTTTTCCTTGAAGGAATAGTTGATTGGAAATGTCCACTTAAAGAGTATTTGAGAGAGTTGTGCTAAGTTGGTGGTTTGATCATCTAGTTGATCATCTAGTTGATCATCTAAAGAAGCTTCCCTTGCTTACCAGTTCCTCTAGAAATTGATATTGATTAGATGCTGTCATCCTTTTTTTAATAGAGGATTTTATATCATTCTAGAGCTCACTTTATTATTGAATATGGGAACACGAGTCTATGTTGATATCTTTTTCATTGAAAGCTAAAGATTAAGAGGTACCTATTACGCCAAAATAACTTGAGACACGATCCCATCCTCATCCCTTATATCATATCTTTGGAAGTGTAAACCTTGATAAATGAACAACTTTGGAAGTTTTGACAAGGATGAAGACTATGAATGAAAAGGAATGTATAGGAAGCTATGAAGGTGGTTAAAATTTCCTTTAAGATCCAAGGTTGAAAATCAAGAATAGTGACAAATTCATTAGGTGGCAGATCTGAAGATTAAAGAGTAGTCTTCTACAATAGGATCAAGTAGAAAAAAAACCTTTTAGAGTATTTGTTTAAATCCTGATTAGGGTTGAAATGGAAATCTGATGTAAAGGAAAATGTGAAAGAAAATGGTACATTCTAAAGCATAATAGTGGGGTAGGTCTTGTATGATGTCAAAAGGGGATGTTTGGAACTATGATGAAATAAAAAAGCATATACATGACACTCCTTGAGATTAAGCAGCTAGAAGACCTTAATTATTTTCCTGAGAGTTTTTTGGAAGCTATCTCATTTGTGATGGGAGTTGTTCTAGCTGTTTGTGCACATGAAGGGTAGTTTGAATGCAATATCATAAGATTTTTCCTTGATAAGTAAAAGTGTGACAACCAAGAGTAGGTTGATTCACTGCCATGAGACATATTTCTTTGAGGCATTTTTCCAAACAATTCACTGCCTTGTCTGTGTTTCTTTCTATGGAATGATACATAAAGATTTATTCACTTTCTTCTTCAAAAATCATGGTATGCAATCAAGAGTTTTAAAAGAAAGAGTTTTAGAATATGGGCAATTTTGTTTTTAGGTCCATCTTTGAACCCTTGATTCTACCCTATGTAATGCTTTAGCCAATTATATGTTAAGGTGGTTAGAATTTTAAAATATCTCTACTTAGATGTGAAATTTTATCCCTCAAGTCCTCAAATCTTTGGGTAATGTGTTGCAAGTGGAAGAAACAAGGTCTACTCTTCCCCATCTTAACTCTAGGGTTTTAATATCTGTCAAATCTGATGAGTGTATTCTACATATTTTGTGCTTTCAATTGAGTGATAATCAAAATAAACATGATATTGAAGTTTTGAGAGGTTTGAATGCTTGTTTTCTAAGTAAAATGGATGGTCATCAAAGAAGGCATGGCCCAAAAATTCTTAAGAATATTAACAGACTTGTAGCTAATAGAATTTCGTCCTTGATTGTGTAGGAAATAATAAAATAGATAATAGAAAAAATTACGAGAATGAATTTGATACTTTAGATGAGATTCTTGACAAATTGGAGGACTCTCATTCTAGTGAGGCATATGTTGGTATCCTTGAATATATTCCTTTTTTCAACAATGAGCTTTCTCTTCTTATTTTTTTTCAAGGATAATTCTAGGTAATAAAAAAATTCCCAAGAGCTTTCCTCAAAGAAATGTGGTCTCATGGTGATGGAAAATGCCTCAATGGTGATGGAATGCCATGACAAGCCATATACAAGCAGTGAACTATTTGAAAAATTCCTTAAAGAAATGTGGTCTCATGGTGATGGAATGCCTCAAAGAAAGCACCTATTTTAGGCTTTTAGCCATAGCATTAAGGCAGTGAATTGTTTGATAAAATGCTTTGGTAGTCATGTATGAAAAATGTCGTAGCATAGCAAGGAAATGAACTGTTTGAAAAAATGCCTCAAAGAAATGTAGTATCATGAAGATGGAATGCCATGACAATCCATAGCCATAGACATTCGTCATGGAATTCCATCACCATGAGACCACTATTCTTTGAGGCATTTTTCCAAATAGTTCACTGCCTTGTCTATGCTATTACTATTATACTTTGATAGATTTTTTCCCATAGCTTGTTCAAAAGAACTTGTTTTAGGCTTTTAGCCCATAGCATCAAGGCAGTCAACTATTTGATAAAATGCTTTGGTAGACACGTATGAAAAATGCTTTGGTTGTTTGTTTTGTTTTGAGTGGTATGTAGTGGTTTTAGGTGTTGAGTATTAAACTATAGTAGCAAGTAACTTTGTAAGGAGAGGAATTTGTGGTGTATGAATCTTCCATGCTCCATGCAATGTCATAACTTGAGAGACATCCATATAAGGAAAGAGCATGTGATTTAAGAATGCCAACAATATCAAAATTGCAATACCTAGTGATGAGGCCGAGTATGAAAAGGAAGAAACATGACACCATGGTATAATGTGAATGCACAATGTTGATTCAATCAAATGTTTCAGACAATGTAAAGTTACTAAGGTGAAATGAACACAATATAATGGACCACCGGCATTGAAGACAAACCAAATCAAATCAAAAACCCTATAAAAGGCAGATTCATAAATTTCAGATGAAATATACAAACCATTTTGGCAACGTACGAGGTGCAGAGGCCTTCACGACAAAAAAATACAAAAATTCCAATTTTGCAGCCAAGCAAGCTCAATCCCTGGGCTTCCTACAACCTTTCCTCTTGGTGTGTGACTCACTTCAACAATTGATGAGCTAGGTTTTGATTCAGTCAATTAAAATGAAAACTGTGGCGCCATATTGCTAAATTTTACATAATAAATTATATAATATTAATATAATATTATAATATTAATATAATATTATAATATTAATATAATATTATAATATTAATATAATATTATAATATTAATATAATATTATAATATTAATATAATATTATAATATTAATATATTATAATATTAGCTAAATTTATAATATTAAATTAATATTATAATTATTATAATTAATATTATAATTATTATAATTAATATAATATTATAATATAATAAATATAATTATCTCTCTATATCTCCCACTATCTATGTCACTCCCTCTCCCCCCTCTACCTATCAATATCCAAACTTTCTCTCCTTCCCCCTCTTAGCTATCTCCCGACCCCCTCTCTATCTCTCACCATCTCTCCCTCCCTCTCTCCCCTATTTTTTGCTCTCTCCCTCTCTCCCCCTCTTCTCTATCTCTCCTCATCTACCTATCAATATCCCTTTCTCTCCCTCCCCCTCTCAGCTATCTCCCAACCCCCTCTCTATCTCTCACAATCTCTCCCTCCCTATCCCCGGCCCCTATCTTCTTCCCTCCCTCCCTTTCTACATATCGCTCTCCCTAGTCTCCCCCTCTTCTTTCTCTGCCTTTTCTACCTATCTATCTCCATCTCTTCTCTCTCTTCCTCTTCAACCTATCTCTCCCTTGACTCTCCCCCTCTTCTCTATCTCTCCTCCTCTACCTATCAATATCCCTTTCTCTCCCTCCCCCTCTCAGCTATCTCCCAACCCCCTCTCCATCTCTCACCATCTCTCCTTCCCTCTCTCCCCTATCTTCTTCTCTCTCTCCCATTCTATATATCGCTCTCCCTAGTCTCCTCTTCATTCTCTCCCTTTTCTACCTACCTATCTATCTAAATCTCTTCTCTCTCTTCCTCTTCAACCTATCTATCCCTCGAATCTCCCCCTCTTCTCTATCTCTCCTCCTCTACCTATCAATATCTCTTTCTCTCCCTCCCCCTCTCAGCTATCTCCCATCCCCCTCTCTATCTCTCACCATCTCTCCCTCCCTATCCCTATCCATGGGCTCTCTATCTCCACCTCTCTTCCTTTCTCTTCCCATATATCTCCATCTCTCTTCTCTTCCCATATATCTCTATCTCTCCTATCTCTCACCATCCCCCTCTATCTCTCTATCACCCCCTTTCTATGTCTCTCCCTCTCCCTCTATATATATTGAGCTATCTCTCCCTCTCTCCCCTATCTTCTTCTCTCTCTCCCTTTCTACATATCGCTCTCCCTAGTCTCCCCCTTTTCTTTCTCTCCCTTTTGTATGTCCTATCTATCACCATCTCTTCTCTCTCCTCCTCTTCAACCTATCTCTCCCTCTCCCCCCTCTTCTCTATCTCTATAATGTCAAGCATTCTAAAAATAGTGTTTTATTAAACTATAAGTAGATTATTGTCACCACTCTTCATTCCACATGAAATTCCAACTGTAGCAATTGTTTTTTTTCTTTTGTCAAGTTTCATTAACCAAGATATTTAGTGGGTTGAATAAAGTTGTGTTATGACCCTTGGTCTCTTAAAAATAATTAGACTATATTAGGGAGATCAAGAAGGGGAGAAAAGTAAACTCCTTCAAAATAGGGGTAGTTGTGGGTTTTTTCATTTTCTTTGTATACTATATACTTAGTTTCTCTAGGATAAATAAGTCACTGCATAGGAAGGGTGATAATTGGTCTAAAAAATCTAAACAACTTTACAATTATTTCACTGCTACGATCAATGTGTCATCTTTCATGAAATTTCCCAAAACACTATTCATTATGATCATACAGAAATTTCTAGGAGAACTACAATAGTTGTAACATCATGAATTAAAATTAAACATTAAAAAGTACATCATGAATTAATTATGTAATGGAATAAAAATTAAAAACATCATGAATTAATTATGTAACCACATAAGTCAAATATAATTCTATCAAGAAATGAATATCAAATAGATAATACAATCACATAACTCATACATTTCAATGTCATTGATCTTCTTCTTCATCAAACTCTTTGTTTGACGTATCATCCGATCCAGATTCGACATTGTAAGGATTGGTCATATCATCATCATCATCATTGATATCAGTTTTGATAATGTCATCATCCACACGGATATCATCTTGATGAACATTAACTCCATCATCATGATCTAGTTCCTCCTCTTCGACATCTTCGTCAGGCACATCATCAACTAATTGTTGATCCTAATCATCATTAACATCATCTTCTAGTTCTTTGGTATCTTCTTCTTCCACCACATTATACTTTACCAGAATTCCTCTTGGATCATGTCTAACAACAAATGACCAACCCGGTTTACCTGGAACCTCTGAGTAAAATACCTGCTCACATTGGCTTGGAAGAACATAGGGCTCATTTCCAGCTCGCTCGATCGACCTTACCCCTATATCACTCACTCTTCCCCACTCTATCTGTCCCTCTTTCTATTGCTACCTCTCCATCTCTCTCTCTCTCTCTCTCTCTCTCTTATTGCAAGCATAACATGATCCTGTTGGTAATGGAGCTTGATCATCTTCCTAATTCAGAGGTTTTATTTCAATCATGTTTGGATCCCTGTAAGTGTATGCATAGTTTATTTGAAGCTATGATTTCTCCATTGAGACCTTTGTTGCATAAAAAACATCATTTGCTAAATTTCCTACCAATTGACCTCATGTACTACATAAATGTATGCAAAAAATAGACCAAAATTTATCCTAATTGAAATTCCACACTTTTTCGGCGTACCCATTGCACACTAAGGTGTGATTGCTAGTTAAGTTTGATTTGTATGTTTTATTTTAGAACTAGAATGGTAGAGATAGGATAGAGTAATACCATTGGTTGAAAATTCATTGTAAGAACCTTAAATTCATACCTCAAACCTACAAGATAAACCTTATAATCAAAACAAAAATCTAACACTTAAAACTAAAAACTATTGTATTTTGTGATAAAACAACCTTGTTTGACCTTAGTAAAGATGACTTATCTACTTGTTACATGATTAGGGCATATATTTGATGGGACCTACAATAAAACCCTTATGAATACAATGGGGGGTTTGTAGAAAGAGAAGACTATGTATGTGGTATTTCTAAAGTGGTACTTGGTTCAATTATGTGATGGCCAAGTAACACAAATCAATGCAAGATGATATCATTGGATGAGTGTTAGTTGGCTAGTATATTATTACTAGATCAATCAAGAGAAAATTGTTAGCTAAGTACTTGAATTTTATTTTATTGACACTTGATAAATGCAAGATTATAGAGGTATTATGTTTCTCAATTGAAGTAAAGAAAGTGGTTGACATGGAAGTAAAATATTTTAGAAACTCATAAATGATACATATATAGATATATCTTCTTTATAATATCCTTGTAATTAGTTATGTATCTTCAAATATAAAAAATTAAAAGGAATCCAATGTGTATCATCTAATAATAACTTATAGAAAATAGTTGTAACATCATGAATTAATTATGTAATGGCTTAAAAATTAAAAACATCATGAATTAATTATGTAACCATATAAGTCAAATATAATTCTATCAAGAAATCAATATCAAATAGATAATATAATCGCATAACTCATACATTTCAATGTCATTGATCTTCTTCTTCATCCAACTCTTTGTCTGTATCATCCGATCCAGATTCGACATTGTAAGGATTGGTCATATCATCATCATTGTTATTGATATCAGTTTTGATAATGTCATCATCCACACAGATATCATCTTCATGAACATTAACTCCTACATCATCATGATCTAGCTGTTGCTCTTCTTTGACATCTTCATTAGGCACATCATCAACTAATTGTTGATCTTGATCATCATCTACATCATCTTCTATTTCTTTGATATCTTCTTCTTCCACCACATTATAATTTACCGGCCTTCCTCTTGGATCATGTCTAACAACAAATGACCAACTTGGTTTACCTAGAACCTCTGAGTTAAATACCTGCTCACATTAGCTTGGAAGAACATAGGGCTCTTTTCCAGCTTGCTCGATTGACCTTGTATTAACCATGATAAATTGATTATCATGTTCAATAACAGTTCTCTTGGGATCATTTTAATTCAATCATAGCTTGTACCATTAAAAGATGAAAATAGCAAATTTGAAGGACTTAAAGTCACACTCAAGTATATCATCCAAAATCCCATAGATTGTTGGAAGTATAGATAAATTGTCAAAAAAGTGATGAAAATCACTGATCGTCGAAATTTCGATGAACATCGGGCACAATTTAAAAAAAAAAATGAAAAGTAAACATGCACTTGACAATTCATATGATTGTACATCTTTCGTTGAAAATTTTCATCGTATTTTGTAGTCAAATGAGTTATTGTTTGTGTTGACACCTGTGCAAGTCGTCCACCCATTTGGGGTATTTTGATTGATATTTTAAAATATATTAAATAATTTGAACTTATTTTAATTTTTAATTCATTCATGGACATGCGTTAAATACTTATGCTGTTCAGGGAAGTCATTTGAATTCCACATCAAATCCACCAGAGGGTGTGTTGAGTTCTCCTCCATTGTTGTGCATCTCACATGAGCCACTCATATGTATATTGCTTTTAAAAAACTATACTTAGAATTTTGTATTTTGAATTGACTATATCAAATGTGCATGTACTTATATTAAAAATTGTCTATGTAGGTTGACATGACCATCACGATGGGTATTGCACACCCGATTGATCTAGGCCAATTTTAGGAACTTCAACTACATTTTAGGTTGTTTAATTTTTTTTTGTGTGCACAATTTGTGTGTATTTTAAACATATTAAAACAAAAATTGGGTACACAAGTGAATATGCACGTTTAAACCTATTTTTTACACATGTGCTATATTTGACCTTGTAGGACCTTGTTAGTGACACTTTTGTCTTGATGATGCCATACCACTTGCACCAACACATGTAGAGAAGAATGTCAAAGGAGATGAGCAACTTCATATAGTAATTTAAATTTTGATTATATTTAAAGTCATTTATATTATACATCAAGAGAATGACTTAAAGTAAATGTCAATTGAATATAAGTTCACATGTTAAATTCTTTTTCTTCTATAGCATGAGATAGGTCCTATAGCAGAGCAAGAAGTTAGAGGAGATGAGCAACCTCTTACGGTGATTTTTTATGATTTTATAAATTAAATTGAATAAAAATCATTTTTAATAATTTTAAAACTGATTTCAAGTTTCTTTCTCTTGTACAGACTAATTCAAACCATCCTAGTCCACATGGATTGAAGAGGTATCTTGATTTTAGGGATGATAGGAGTTAGATATATATGTTTTAGCACATTCCACACATGGAATATATCTTTATATGTTTCAACACATTTCATGGACTCTATATACATGTTTCAGTATTTCAATATTTCATGGACTAGATAGATATGTTTTTCAATATTTCATGTACTCTATATACATGTTTTAGTATTTTATGGACTAGATCTATATATATGTTTCGGTATTTTCATGGACTTTATATATTGTTTCATGGACATTATTAATTTCAATATTTTATGAACTATTATTGTTTTAGTAATTTACACATGTAAATTTATGCATTTTAACTTGAACAAATTAGTTAGATATAATTTATGTCCATTAAAAATAATAACTTGAATCATATGATGAATGTGATCAAAGTATGTCTCATGTTCAATCGCATTAGATAGATATAATTAGAATAAATGAATTAAGGGGTCCTAATAGGATGGCTTAAGGGGATCAAAGATTTCAAAATTTGCATTGGACATGTCAAATTTATTTTGGCGTGCTAATCAAATTAGCTATAATTTATGTAATCAAACAAACTTTCATTTATGCATTTTAACTTGAGGGGATCAAAGAATTGAAAATTTTCTTAAGGGGATCAAAGAATTCAAAATTTGCATTGGACAATTCAAATTTATTTTGATGCACTAATAAAATTAGTTATAATTTATGTAATAAAAAAACTTTCATTTATGCATTTCAACTTGAGGGGATCAAAGAATTCAAATTATGTCTCATGTTCAATCACATTAGATAGATATAATTAGGATATATGAATTAAGTGTTGCAAGGTGTGTGTCCCTAGTCTCCTTGTGATGTGTAGCGCAATACTCAGGTTTGTGACATGGCTTAACTGCCTCCCATGGATTCATTAACTCTAGTGGTTGTATTAGGCATTAACAGGTCAATATTTTGGTACAACGACAACCGTGTATGCAACAATTGGTATTAGAGCCTAGGTCACGAGTTTGAACTCCTCACTTGTGTTGGGGGGAATTGTTGCAAGGTGTGTTCCCTTATTCTCCTTGTGTTGTGTAGCACAACACTCAGGTTCATGACATGGCTTAATTGCTATAAACTCTATGGAATACATGAACTTAAATAAAATAATTTCCCATTAGATCTTTCACAAAACAACCTTGCTATAAAATCAATTGTTTTAGGTGGCATTTTAATACCACATTCCTACATAATCATGTTAGCATGTAAAGTACAACCTATATATTGAAAAACATCATAATAATAAAAAAATTGCACTTGTTTTACAAAAACAAGAGATTCATTACTTATTAATTTTGACATACCAAGGTTTACATGTTTCAAATGATCTTTGACTTTTTCTAATATTTTCAAGTAATAATGAATCATCTAAAAAATTTCTATAAAATTCAGTTTGAGTTGTGTCTAATAGCTGTTTTGGATGAGGATCACAAATTTTGGACCCCACTCTTAATTTCAAAACATTTCTAGCATTAGATGATACACAAGTATTATCATGCCAATATTTTTCAACCAAAGATTTGATTTTAATATTCAATTTCATGTTAGACCTTGGGAGTTCACCACTAAAACTCTAACATTGGTTGATTGGATCATTTTCTATACTTTCTCTTCTCTTTGTTGTTCTTACCAATGTTTTAGGATGTATGTTTAGAATTCTACTAATGTTGCTTAATATTATTTTATCCAAAGTTGTTTTATTAACTATAGCAGTTGTTATAGCTCATTGTGATGCATTCTTATCTTTAGATCAACTCATCTTTCCAATAGACTCATTGACACTAGCAACAATAGATATAGCATGTTTAAGCGATTCATATTCTCTTTTTGGTTTCACAAAAGTTCCTAAATTTTTCATTACTTTTCTCATTTTCTATATTCTCATCAATTGCATCATGAGTTGACATTGAAATGATAGTTTTTTTTTGATAAAAAATTGTTTATATAATCTATTGGAAAATGTTCTTATTTGTCTCCATGAATCTTACAGGAAAATTATCCAAAATAGTACTTTCAATTTTTTTAAAAATATTTTTGTTTTCAACAACATAAGAATTTTCATTTTCAACAATAAAAGGATTTTGATTTTCATCAACACAAGGATTTTCATTTTCAACAACGAAGGCATTTTGAATTTGACCAACACAAGGGATTTCATTTTCAATATTCATTTCTACAACTTGTTTATGAATAAAATTGATCTCAACATTGTTATATCCAACTTCTTGTAAATGATCAATATGAATATCCTTTAGAATCATATTTTCCATATCATTCAAAGTTTGATTTGAAGATGTACTTAGATTCATGTCTATTGTCACATTCTCCATAGCATTGAAAGGTGGATTTGAAGACATACCAAGATTAGTTTCTATAATCATATTATATTCCACATTCACCTCTTGCAAATTTGCATCATCTGCATCCATAGTCTCTTTAATAGTCATGGAACTAGATGCTTCAACATTATTCATTGCTCGAATCCTCATTCTTCTATCTCTTTGTAAATCATTTTTCCTCCTCTCTCTTTGCTTTAATTTCTTCAGGGGTTGCGACCTTCCTATCTTTCCTCTTTTGATGATGTTGTGATCCCATGATTGCAGAATTTTGGAGTATAAATGAATTTGAATAGTGAAAATCTTTCTTTTTAATTAGTCCTTGAAATGGGGAGAAAATGAACACAATTCTACTCCAAAATTGTCCCAATGTTGCCTCCCAAAATTCAAATGAAATTACAAGTTCAAGAGCATGTAGAAGACAATAATTGATAAAATAAATACAAAATTAGTTGTTGTTGGTTGTACATTGTAATAAGATGTCAAGTTGCAAAATTTACAGTAATTTTTTATCAGTAAAAAAAAAGGTAAAAATGGAATAGGATCCTATTCCAAATGGGATCTTGTTTTTATTTCGACCATTCAAAATAATAAAAAAGAAAATGGCATCTCATTTCTTAAAATTTGAATTCTAGACCTAGTTTTTGCTATGGGTTTCAGTTCAAAAAAAGGCTTGGGGACTCGACCCTTAGCTTTGGACGTGCTTTGACTTGCAACTTGAAGGTCATGTCAATGTCATTAGAAAAGAGTGACTTTGGACATATGTCTAAAGACATCTTTTGTAGTTTTTTTGACGAAATTAAAACCCATTATAGATGAGATTGTGTAGATTCCAAATTATATAATTTTTTTACAATTAGATTTTTATTCTATTTTTCAAATAATTTTAAATGAAATTGGTCCATAATCTTGAAATAACATGTTTACTTATTATTTTAATAACTTTTATTAAAATATTTTTTTGAAAATAGATTATATGTAAACAATCTTCAAACAATTTTTTTTTTTACGAATAGGCATTAATCTATATTAATTCAAAGTTTAAAATACATATTCACAAAAAAGGTGGGTGGTAAGAAGGCACACCCCGAGAGTCATATGGGCAACACCCAAAATAGCCAAAAAAATAAAATAAAAAAATAATAAGTTTAGGTCATCTTATGTGTGGTGTACATGAGGTATTTTCAAAAAAATAATTACGAACAATAAAAAATTCAAAAAAATTACAAAATAATATCATGAACAATCTTTAGTGTCTGTCAAATCTTTCCCAAAAAGATTCATAAAAATACAATTATTTAGGTCAAAATATGGTTGACATACACCTGCATGGTATGGTCCTAAAAATGTGACATTTAAATAGTGGTTTTTAGACACGCTTATTGAAAATAAATTTATATCATCTAGCTATTAAAATAAATTACATTTATGGAAACTATAATTTGAGTATTACATTTCATATTACTGACTTTTTAAAGAGTCAATCTTTAAGTGCTTCAAAATTTTAGGTCAAATGTGACAAATTTTGAAAATTGGGGAAAACACTTCCACTTTTTGGTCAAAAAGTGGACTCAACTTCTTGCACACACCCTTTTTAGATATGTTCTTTTCTAAATTTCACATCACTTTTAGATTTGTCTTCATTTGGTGTTATGAAGATTCATTAATCTATCTTTTCCCTCAAGAGTTTGTTGCATATTCATCCTTCCTATTTATCAACCACCATAACCACTCTTGGATTAGATTTAAATTATATTTTTACACACTATCTCTAGGTTTGATATAGGACTGATATTATGATTTAAATTCAAATATAAATATTTTAATATCATTTCCATACTTCTATTAGGGTTTTGAGCATTTATTGCTTATTTTGGTGAGCCCTACATCTTTGGATAAAACCTAACTTTCACATCATGGATTCTCATGGTCTACTATTCTCGACATCTATTCATAGTGGTTCCCTAACTAAAATTAACGTATCCATACACTTTATGATAGGTGATAGATATCTTTATTCTTGATTCAATTATTATATTTTAGAACACATAAATGGGATCACTTTGTCTATAGAAGCATTATCTCACTTATAATTAAGATCAATTGTACCTTGGAGGGGCATTGAGGTTAATACTATTGTTTAAATTCCTCTAATTTTTCACAACTTTGTAGTCCATAAGGGAAATACAAGACAATAGATGTTTTATCACCTAATTAGTGGATACGACATTATCATTCATTTTAAAAATATATATTATTTGAATGGAATGAACATTGTGAAAAGGCATTTGAGGACATGAAAAATTTGGAGCTGCATATAAAAGGGAAATAACAACAATCTTTCATAATCTTATGTATAAAGTGTTAGAGGACTATGTGGATAGTATCTTTATAAATCTAAACTATAGAGATCATTTAATAACAACAAGTAATCTAAAGCTCATGCCAAAAGGCATAGTCACCTAAAACTCATACCCACCCTTGGGCTTCACCCCTATATATCACCTCACCCATTATGAGGGCTTGATTTGGTAGATAAAAATTTCCTTGGCCTCTTTTAAAGGGCATATATTTAGTATGATTGCAACAAACTATTTTAGAAAATGGATTGAAGTAACACCATTGAAGGCCACCATTACTGCTAATATTTGCAAATTCATAATGGATAGTATCATTTTTAAATTTTTATTTCCATCTTCTATTGTGACAAATAAAAATACATTATTTAAGAATAAAATGGTAAATTAATTCTTCAAACAATTTCATAGACAACAAAAATTCTTGATGCCATATTATCCACAAGGTAATAAACTAGTTGAGCCTATTTATAAAATATTTTAATGAATCTTAACAAAGACAATGAACACATATTTTTCTAATTGGTATACAAAACTTGTTCTTATATTATGTGTATACTATACTAGAATACACACTCCTAATAGGTTCACACCTTATTCTTTTTTTTTATGGTATAAGACCCATAAACAAGCTTGATAATACATCATTGTTTGTTTCCCTCTACGAAATCATTGATGATACATATAGGGAACATCAATCATAAGATCTCAAAACCCTTTATGAGAAATGGGTAAATGTATTGGTTAATTTACACATTTTTCAAATATAATTAAGATAAATGTATAACAAAGGAAAAATCTAGTGGGACTTACAATTATAGAATTATTTATCTATGTGAATCTAAATAATTTAAATATAAAAACTAGGAGTTAAGAATTACGTTTTTATCTAATAGGATTGACTCATTCATCATCACTTCCTACTTTGGAACCAATGTATTTGGTTTTTCTACTTATGATAGGATAATGGTGAAAGACCTAGTTAGCATCATGCACTTGAAACATTATTATTGTTGACCTCTATAGGTGGTGAGGTCACTTTTTTATCATAATCTTTTCATACACTTCTATTTCATGAGCTTCATGGTGCTATTCTACCCATCTTGGTATCTAGATATTCTTTTACGTAGATGATCACATTATTTCATATCACTTATATCCTTGTATACTTATTTATTAATATGATACACATGATTTATTGTTACATGGTTGCATTAGGCCAATTATGGATATTCTATTTATGACTATGAGCTTATATTGATGCATATTATAAGTCATATTAGGGGCATAATTTTATTCCTCTTCATATTTGTACTAGTATTTCCACATATTTACACACTATATGGAGCATCATATGTTCCCCCCACTTTATAGTGATACTATTATTGGCATGGGAATTATTGACCTCTCCCTTCTACACTATTGCATGACTTATTGTATTGTCTTTCCCACATAGGGCTAGTTAGATATTCTCACACTTATACTCTAGTTTACTTCCTATTCCTATTTATTTCTCTATGTTTTATGTCTCATTAATTATGATGAAACCACATTCTTTTAAAGAGTGATTTTTTGGTGGTTGAATGGGTGGCTACACATCCTTATGTATTTATTTGTATATTATTGCACATTGGATGAATGAAGGAATATCATATTATATTAGTACCTACTTCATGATATTTTTATTCTTCTTTCTCCCTACTTGATGGTTTTGTTATGTGTCTTATAATGGTATCAACATAGAGGTTTATGAAGGAAAATTTGAAGGGAGGTTGTTGCTAAAATAATGAGAGGTTTTATAACTATTGTAGGCATTTATTATTAGAGAAGTGACATTTGAAAGGTGAAATTGTTCCTAAATTGAGTTGGTGTTGAAGAGGAATTGTTGGTCAACAATGCAATGCCATTATTCTCATGTTTTGAGAAGGTGTTGAAAGATGAGTTGTTGGGAAATGAATTTGTAGAAGAGTAAGTTAAAATATTCAAAAGAGGCATTGCAAATCTACTGAAAAGTGTTTAATTATTGAGGTGTTGAGGCTACTAGAAAAGCATAATAAATTTCTATTTGGTGTGAAAAGTGATCAAAGGTTGTTTAGTCATGTTTGAAAATAAAAAATTAGTGAATAAAGGTGGTTGCAAAGTATTGTAATGCCTTGCCATGGACCCACAAGACATTAGATTTATGAACACATATTTTTTATAACAAAATTGATACAATTACATACAACATTGTGGTGTTGTACTATGATGTCACACTGAACATGAACAAGACCACCACCATGGCTTAATCAATGTGGCAGAAGAAGAAGAATTTAATACTAGCCAAAAAACCAACCCACAAAAGGGATGTAAACTAACAAGGGGCCTCTAACACAAGGGTTAGACCCCTACAAGACCAACAACCCTAGGAGGTACAATATTCCTAACACAAGAATGACCAAGGGTTAATTTCATGTAAAGGAACATTTTCCAATTGTAGTGCCCCTCCATTATCACTATGGATGTGTAGGTAGTTTGGCTTTGGAACTTGGAGATGAAGGTAAAATAATAAGGATATTTAAAGGTATGTGCTAATGATGTTGAGTAGATGATGTTGTATAGTGTGAATTTATGGACTATGTGTGAAGGTTAGGATAGGACTTATTATACATGTTTAAGGATAGGTTTATCATAATGTGTGTTCATTTTATATAAATAAATAAATAAATTTATATTTATAAATAATTATAGCTTATAATAAAATAAATTTGCAATGTAATATTAAAATAAGATAAATAAATAAATAAAAAGGTTATAAAGTGGATTATATAACTAATTATAATATGTAAATAATTGGGGGAAAATTATTTTACTGTTTGAGTGGATTGGACAACTATTGTAATTATGAAGTTTAAATAAAATATTTCAATAGACTATTGATTTAATAAATTAAATTAAAATTTAACTAGTTAGTTGGGATAGTTTGGTTTTTCCCATGCAATGGGCATCTTCCTTCTCTTGTAAATGTTTTAGATTTGGGAGGAAGGGTGAGGAGGATGGAAGAAGGAATTAGTAGGTGGATTGGGAATTTGAGAGGAAAGAGTTAGGTGATTGCTATGCAAGAGACTCCCAAGCAATAGAGGAATTTTCATCTAAGGCTATTGCGATACAGGTATTCCTATCCACCTCTTCCTTGCTTCCATTACCAAGCATGATATTATGATTGTTCTAGTATTCTAATAATAAAACCTAGGGAAGTTATTATACTCACTATGACGACTATAGCATGCATTTACCAAATTTTCCTAATTATTGTAATGCCCACACTAAAATAGACTAGTTAAAATCAACTAAATATCTAAATTTGTAAGATTATTGAAAATAATCTACTTTCACTAGATTGGAAATATTCATTAATGATGTGCATTCATTAATCAGTCATTCTACTAATCAATAAATCCTTGTACAATTCTTATTAGAATGAACTATAAACACAACACAATTAATACTAATAGCAAGTGTTTAACTACCTGTTTATGTCTAAATAGAGGGATGAGATATTAAAAAAGAACTTTATGATAATTACACATGTGCATTTAGGAATTCAATTGCTCTAGTTAAGGTAGTAATTGCAGATGTTAGAATAAATACAAGAAAAAATTCTTTATACTTAACTATCTGTGAAAAATACGACTCCCTTATTGGTGTTGCGAAACCCAACAATAAATTCACTATTGTTTATTCTCAAAAATTAAAATAACAGAAATCCAATGACTAAAACAATGAACTAAAGCATGCACAACACCATTCACTAAAATACTGAATATAGAGAAAAATAATCACACTTTGACACAATGATTTACCCTGGAAAACCCCTAACTTTGGGGAAAAACCAGCATTCAAAGAGAGATTTTATTACTACAGAAAGGAAAGAAGTTACAACAACTGCCAGAACTTGGCATCCACAGCAATACTGCAAACTTGGATAATATTCAACTCCTTCTATTCACTGCAACCTCTCTTTGATCTTGTGTCATTTCCTACAAAAACCTTCATCTTGTATGTCTACAATGCACACATCTATCCTTTTTATAATCTCTTATTCACCAACGGTGAAGCAAAGCAGAGATTAATCTTAGAAAGAAGACAAAGCTATTTCTAAAAAAGAATTACCAAACTGGCAAGTGCGTAACAGATAACAAAGATAAAAATCAGGAAATCTTATCTAATCTATCCAGCCTGGGTGACACGGTTCCAGGCTGGAAGATTTATCTTTCGAGCTACAGTTTCAACACTCCCTCTTAACGAGGAAGGTGTTCTCTACTACACGTAACTTGTCCCTGAAGGAGAAAAACTTGCTTTTCATCAAGGCCTTTGTTAAGATGTCTGTAACTTGCTCATCTGTAGATATATACTATAGTCGAAATAATCCATGCTGTACACAATCGCTGATAAAGTGATATCTAATGTCAATATGTTTCGACCTATCATGAAACATAGGATTCTTAGAGAGTTTTATGCAACTCTGATTATCACAATGAATGATGGTCGATGCTAGCTCCTGACCAAACAATGCTACTAACAGCTTCTGAAGCCATATGGCCTCACATGTTGCCATGCTTGCTGCCATGAACTCTGCTTCTGTAGAGCTTAATGCAACAAACTTCTGTTTCCTACTATACCAAGAGACAACCCTTGATCCCATGCTGAAACAACACCCCAAAGTGCTTTTCCTGTCTACTGCATTACCAACCCAGTCTGTATCAGTGTAGCCAATCAACTTGACACCATCACCCAGAGTATATCTCAACCCATACTCAACTGTACCACGAAGATACCTCAACACATGCTTTCCTGCTGTCCAATGTATTCTCTTTGGTTCTACTATGAACTGACTAAAAGAGTTGACTGCAAGACAAATGTCTGGTCTTGTATTGACTAGATACATCAATGAACCAATAAGCTGTCTATACAAGGTGGGGTCTACTGCCTCCTACTTTGATGCATTGATCTTCTGCCAATTTGTAACCATTGGTGTAGGCATGGGTCTATAATCCAGCATTCTAAATTACTTCAAGATTTCCATAGCATATTTCCCTTGACTAAGGAAAATCTCTCCCTCTGTCTGCCACACCTCTAGTCCTAGAAAATAGTGCATCAACCCCAAATATTTCATCTCGAACTCTGCTACTAGGTCCCTCTTGCAATCCTCTATGAGCCTCGGTGAACCAATCATAAATAAATCATCCACATACAAAACTAGGATGAGTGGTTCACCCCCCATCATGAGATAGTAAAGGTTGGAGTCCACCTCACTCTTCATAAATCCCATGCTCTGCAAGTAGCTATCTATGCACTCATACCACGCTCTGGGTGCCTGCTTAAGTTTGTATAGTGCTTTCTTTAACCTACAGACATGAGAGTCACTCCCATGCACCACAAAACCTTCTGGCTGTTTGATGTACACCTCTTCCTCTATGATTTCATTTAGGAAAGCTGTCTTGACATCCATCTGATGGATCTGCCATCCCATTTGTGCTGCTAATGAGATCACAGCTCGTATGGAGGTATATCTAGCCACTGGAGCAAATGTCTCGTCATAGTCAATTCCCTCCTTCTGAGAGAACCCCTTGGCCACGAGCTTGGCTTTGTATTTCTCTATGCTACCATCTGCAGCATGCTTGATCTTATAGATCTAGGGAGAACCAACCACTGCCTTATCTATAGGCCTTGGCACTACCTCCCAGACATCGTTCTTCATGATGGAGTTATATTCCTCCACCATAGCATCCTGCCAAACTTGTTGCTGTGCAGCATCCTGATGACTGGAAGGCTCATTGTCAATGAGCTCGCTTATTAATGCCACATAATTTGAATATTCAGTTGGTGGTCTCCTCTCCCTACCACTCATTCTAGGAGCTCCCATAAACTCTTGATTATCTTGTGCAATCTAAGTTTCCACTCGATTAATCCTTCTCCCGCCAGTAGGAGATACACCAATAGATGGAGCTTGTTGTTCCTTATTCTACTGCTCCTGATCCTGTGGATTCAACTCACCCAAGGTACCTGTATCTGTATTTGTTCTTGTCATAGTGCCCTGTACCTGAGACTCTTGATCCACTTTTGGAGCTTCAATTTGCTAACTCTGTTCAACTGATAGCAAATCCTGAGATTTTCTGAAGGCTTTCTCCTCCAGAAACTTCACATCATGTCTCACTATGATCCTCCTCATCCCTGGAATAAAGATCCTGTATGCCTTGGAGGTTTCTCTATATCCAACAAAGAAACCTTTCTCTGCAGTCGAATCTAACTTGGTTCTTTTTTTTGATGGTACGTGACAATATGCTATACTGCCAAAGATCCTAAAATGCCCGACCATAGGCTTCTTCCCTATAAAGCCTTCTTCTGGTGTCATTTTTCCCAAAATCTTATGAGGTACTCTATTTTGAATATAGACTGCTATACTGCAAGCCTCTTCCCAAAGATACTTAGGCAAATCCTGATTAAACAACATGGCCCTGGCTGCTTCAACAATTGCCCTGTTCTTATGCTCAACAACCCCGTTTTGTTGTGGGTTGTAGGGAACAGTCCACTCTCTCTTAATTCCTTCTTTAGTACAAAACTCCTGGAAGAATTTGCTTTTATACTCACCCTCATTGTTTATCCGAAGAACCTTGATCTTCCTGCCTGTCATATTCTCCACAAGAGCTTTGAATTCTTGGAAGTGACTGAAGACCTCATCTTTGGACTTCAAGAAATATATCCAAGTCTTCCTAGAGAAATCGTTAATGAAGGTTATGTAATAATCATAACCTCTCAAAGATTGAGTAGACATGGGACTACAAATATCAGAATGTATCAAGTCAAGAACACCTGTACTTCTACTGTCACTTCTAGGGAAGGCTGCCTTTGAAAATATCCCAAGGGCACACCCTTTACATGCGTCACTATGCTCTGCACTCAACTCTGGAATTCCTATCACAGTTTCTCTGAGCAATTTCAATGCCCCATGGTGTATATGTCCCATCTGTCTATGCTATAGCTCTCCTATTTCCCTGCTGCTATTACTGCTCACTAGTGCCTTTGGAGTTTCAAACTGCAATATGTATAAATTGTCACTTCTAACTCCAATCTGCTTTACCTTATTCCAGTCCTTGTGTTTTAAATACACCTTCTGTCCTTGAAAGAGTACGCTGTACCCTTTGTCTTCAAGGGAAGATACTGAAATCAGATTTATGTACATCCCTGGCACATGCAATACATCTGTGATCTTAATATCACTACTTGACTCCCTCTGAAATGAAACAGTCCCTCTCCTAACTGGAGTGCATGTGGACTTGTTTCCCATTTTTATCTGGAAGCCTATTTCTTCTGCTTTGTAGTTGGAGAAGTTTTCTCTAACTCCTGTCATATGGCATGATGCACCACTGTCAATATACTAGACCCCTGTAGTGCTCAAGCTAGATAAGCAATTTAGAAGAGTGAACTCATATTCTAGTCTAGAGGATAGCTCATCAACATCTGTTGAAGCTGCTGTTTGCTTCTTCTTATTGTCTCCTTTCTTTCGATTCGAACATTGACTGACATAATGTCCTAGTTGATCACAACCATAACATTTAATTTTACTCAGGTCTTTCTTTTTCTTCTTTTCTCATTTTGAGGTAGACTCACTACTTGAGCCTTTCTTAGCTTTGCCTTTGCTGGCAAGAGCAACATTCTCTTCCACCTCACCCTTACGACCACTGCTGCTGCCTCCATTAACATAACTCATTCAAAATTCTTCCTGAGTGAAATCAGTCCACAAACGATCCCAATCAGGAATATCTTGCCTTCCGGATACAACTTCGACAAAGATATCCCAATATTTTGTGAATCCTGCCAATGCAATCCTGACAACCTCATCATCTAGTATTGCTACCCCAACAGTTACTAGCTCATCTTTTACTGTTCTAATCTTGGTGAGGTAGTCCACAACGCTTTCCCCTTTCTTCATTCTGGTGTTTCTTAGCTTATCCCTGAGAATCAGGTGCTTGTTAAAATTTGAACTTTGGTATAGGTTGAGTATGGCATCATACATCTTTTTGTAGGTGTCTAAATCTGTAATATGAGGAACAAGGTGATCCTTGACCCCATCCATAACTATGCGTCTAGCTTTGGTATCTTCTTTCCGGTAGGTCGCTAGTAGCATAGCATCTGTCGGAATAGAAACGGTAGTGGTTGCATATTCCTTCAGACCATTCTCCTCTAGCAACAAAAGAATTCTTGCTTTCCACACACCAAAGTTTGAAGCCCCCTCAAGTCTGTCTGAATCTCTTAATCCGGCTACTGCCATTGCTGAAACCCTTGAGCTTAAACCTCCCTGAACACAAAAAGAAAATCAAAACTTGCACTTGTGTGATTAAACCCTAGTTTTCTCTTTCAGAGTATTTGCTCTGATACCATGTGAAAAATACGACTCCTTTATTGGCGTTGCGAAACCTAGCAATAAATTCACTATTGTTTATTCTCAGAAATTTGAATAACAGAAATCAAATGACTGAAACAATGAACTAAAGCATGCACAACACCATTCACTAAAATACTGAATACAGAGAAAACCAATCACACTTTGACACAATGATTTACCCTGGAAAACCCCTAACTTTGGGGAAAAACCAGCATTCAAAGAGAGATTTTATTACTACAGAAAGGAAAGAAGTTACAACAACTGGCAAAACTTGGCATCCACAACAATACTGCAAACTTGGATAATATTCAACTCCTTCTGTTCACTGCAACCTCTCTTTGATCCTGTGTAATTTCCTGCAAAAACCTTCAACCTGTATGTCTACAATGCACACATCTATCCTTTTTATAATCTCTTATTCACCAACGGTGAAGCAAAGCAGAGATTAATCTTAGAAAGAAGACAAAGCTGTTTCTAAAAAAGAATTACCAAATTGGCAAGTGCATAATAGATAACAAAGATAAAAATCAAGAAATCTTATCTAATCTATCCAGCCTGGGTGACACAGTTCCAGGCTGGAAGATTTATCTTCTGAGCTACAGTTTCAACACTATCCAATGCTACTTATGCAAATTGAAGTGATCTACAATATGAACATTGATATTTTTCATCTCACTTTACATATCAGAAGGAAATTAAGAAATGCCACACAATGGGAAGGAATCATTTATAACTCATACGGACTTATCATTAACACAAATCATCGTCTGACATGATTCCTTTTAAAGCTACAGTTCATGGTTCTCTTGATGGTTACCACACATAACCTTTAGTAATTAATGCTGCAAGAAACTATAAATGAATTATTAGTTACCACACATGGTCGTTGGAAGTTATCAGTGACCTCAATCAACAAGAATCATTAGTTCATCAACCAGACTTAAACTATTTATTTCCTACTTAGGCAATCTATCCATAATGGCAAGTGGCGCAGGATAGATGAAAGCTTTCCAATTACTCCTACTTAAATTTGAAATGTGAATATTTTGAATAAGATTTTTATGAAATTCTAGAATGGAATTGGTGCAACTAGTGCCTATTTCTGTTGGGCTAATGGAGTCAAGAGGTAAATAATATGTGTGTCCTATTTCTAGATACAAATCAAATTGTTTGGCACTTTTATGAGTTTATGCCTGGCATAAACATGCAAGGATGCAATTATCAAGTTCTTCTTATTGATCCAAATATCGTTTTTCCAAATTACTGTGATTAATTAAAAGGATTTAATCCTATCTTGTAGGCACCAATTAACTGAACCACACAAGGGTAGCAATTGTGCTTTGATAAATTGAAAATATCTTTGATACATCAATTTAAATAATCAAGAAACGACAACCTTGGAGACAACCAGATAATATTTTCAATAAATTCGGCAGTTCTTTGTTTAATTATTCTAGGCAAACTAAAATATTTAATTGGTTGCCTTTTGGAAAATTAAATATTTTAATCTTTATTTTTTTGTCTTCATGAATTATAATCATTATTTTATAATACCTTTAATAATCATCATTAATCAATACTTTCGTTGGAAAAATTCACTTCACCTTTTACCTATATGTACCTAATTGGTTAATTCCTTAAAAGTATTTTATTTTCCAAAAAATACTTTTATCTGCCATAATCATCTTTGGTAAACATCGTAATTTTCAAAAATATTATTGCACATTTTGGCAACACTCTTTCCACTCTTTATATTTCATGATTTTATTTCATTGAGAATACCTAATATATTCAACCCTATACTTAAAAGAGTCTTCTGGATATAATCTTCGTTCTAATGTTCACTTGAAGAGATTAATTATCTTGTTTTACCAATAAGCCTTTCTCTGGGTAAAATAATTATCGGCCTTATAACTCCCTCAGTAAAAAGGTGAAATTCAAAATAATACTGTTTTCCACAATAGTCAATGCTTCATTCAATCTTTTGTTGCATTTTAATCATATGTATCTGTATAACTTGAAACATCGAGCATACTTTCTTTTTTCCCACTGATTCCATATCTTTCACCGATATGTTTTCATCAGTATGACTAACACATTCGACATGACTTAAAAGAATCATCCCGATCATCATTCTTTCGTCGATGCAATATTCATTTTAGGGTTTTCACATTTAGCTCCAGCGATGGCGTGAAGAATGTTAGGGTCACCAGCAAGCCTTTGATTATAATGAACTTCCATTCACTTCCTTGCAGAAGACATCTGATTTTTTAGCATCTCCATAGGCAGCCCTAGAATGATTTATTCTTCTCCCTTATTCCCTTTACGTAGCGCAACCTTCCTTTACTTGTCCATGGAAAACGTGCCTCTTTTCCTCATAATGTACTTGCACTAGCATTCCATTGCCCTTTCATGCTGCATGACCATGTAGCAATCCACCTTACATTTTGAGGAAACATTGCATTTCAATTGTTTATCTGCCAAGGCTTAACTCTCTTAAATTCCACCAGATGCATCTTCCTTGGAGATTCAATGCCCCCTCCTCTTGTCGTACCTCCTCTGCCCTATTCACAATCCCTTCATGCTACTCCAATATCCCACAAAAAGCTATGATCTTCCAAAATCGTGAGGTTCTTTATCTTTGTTTTATCTGTAACTGTTGAAATTTCCAATCTCTTCATGCAAACTTAGCTGTTGACTTCTACCCGCCCCTTTACAGATAATTTTATTTTTTATTGATAATGCATCTGTGGCTATTTTGGTGCGGCCCCTTTTGCACAGTTATCATGTTGCATTTTTTGTTCAATAGCAAGCTCCCAAGAATATTTTGGGTCACAAGTTAAAACACATTAATGAAAGCGCCTTTCCTTCACTACACATAACTATCCAACAAGAGAGTCTTTAAAAGTTCTTTAGATGAGTAGTGAGGATTGTTAATTATTTCTTTAGTGACTTGTTCCCTCTTATCTTCTTGCTTATAAGGTAATAGAATACACTCAGCCAAACCTTCATAGAGATCCTTTTGAATGCCATGGATATATGTTGCTTGAATTCCCAAATCCTCAAGACCTCATAGGAATACACTAATAAAATGAGATCTCTTGCTGATATTTGAAAGTCTAAACAATGTTCTCTTATCCTTCGCAATTTCAAATGGTTAGCATGATCCTTATTTAGGATTCTTTTTTAGTTCATTTATCTATCAGGGTAAAACTTTGTGAGTAAGTTATCTTTGTTTTTAGAACATGAGAAGGTTATCACTTCATTTGACGGTGTGGGAAGTTTCTAAAGCTTTCCATACTGTCACCAAAATGCTGTATATTGCTTTCTCCATTTAATTGTCATTGTGCCATGATTGTAATTCAAGAAACTACCTCTGTCCTTCCTTCTTGCATAGTCCCTTGTGATTTATTTTGAAGTTATCCTAATAACATATTCATTGTATCTCTGATAAGTTGTTCATAAAGGAACATGAAGTGCCTCCTCAACCGAAATGGGTACTTATTTAATTTTTGACATTTTTGCACAATGATTAAAATGACTCAAGTAGCCTCTGGAATGGCTTCAGAAAATTGATCAGACGATCTTTGAAAGCCACGAAAATGCACCAGAATGTTCACTTGTGATAGGGGAATGTAATGGAAAAATAGTTTTTTATGAGCTCATTAGGATCCAAAACTATCAATGGTCTAAGTAGCTTACTCAGTGATTTTCTGCAAAATTGTGCCTGTCAAACTATGTAAAATTCATTTGGCTTTGGCTTTGAAAAATACCAACCGATGTCCAAACACCCTAAAAATTGGCATGTGGAGGTATAATTTCATGTAGAGAATCGAAGGCACCAATCAGTTGTTGGATTCTGCAATAACCGAGACAGGATCTGTTGTCAGTAGTAGATCATATGCACTCCACTCAACAAGTGATTCAAAATCAAAATAGTAGAATGGAGAAGAAATTTGAAAGAGAGAAAATAGAGACAACACTGCAAGAGAATTTTGAGAAGACTCTCGTCACTCTCACAGAACGATCACCAAACTAGCTGAATCAGCTAAAACTAGCTGAAGTTCATGAAGGTGAGATGAGAGTGCTTAATATATAGAAAAATAAGGGCAAATACATCCAAGAGGTGCATTAACTCCTACTACCCATAAAATGTGGGAGGTTATCACCTACTTGGTAAATGACAAGACATGTGGCATAACCTCCTCAAGTGAAGACAGGAGAGAGGTGGCACATAAATCCAAAAGAGGGTGAGAAACCCAACTACCCCATAAACTACTCAGGTAAAAACAAAATAGTGGTTATGAGAGGTGGCACAACAAACCAAAAGAGGATGTGTAACTCAACTACCCATGTGTGGGGAGAGAGTGACACATGTAGTTGTATTTTTCCACATGTCCTCACATTACCACATCTAATAAACCTAAACAAGCTTAAATAATATGTGTAGGAAAAAATAAATACCCCAAACATAAGGAAAATAAAAAACCTACACTAACATCAGTTTGTTATGATCATCATCCATTTGCTTAATATTTACCCTCAAAGTTGACCATTTTAATAGAATTTTCAATGTTCTGACAATAGATTTTCTTAAAATCCCTTCAACTTGTCACTTTGAAACTTTGTCAAACTAGATTGTATGAAGCTAAAAATTGGCATGCACACTCACATATGTTAGATGGACACACAAGATTATAAGAAAATTACTAGATTCAAAGTTATGATTTTTCAAAATGTGCTCTTTGGGCTGCTTTTCAACTGAGTTTTCTAAGTGTTAAAATCAAACTTTTCCTCATGGAACCTTCAAAATTTGAAGGTTCCAACAGTAGCTCCATTTGGGGATGTATTCCCCCTGTGGGCATAGCAAGAATTCAGAGCTCTGGGAGAGCAGACCACAAGCCTTTGTCCATGATTTGTATGATTTGAAGATCACATGACAACTAATGGCACTAGGCAACCAAAAAGAAAAATCTATACTTCCCTCTGTCATAAATTTTATTCTGATTTGAACTCAGTGAACTCCCCTTGAAAGTATTCATGTCATCTTCCTTGCTATTCTTGCTTCCATAAAGATACTTGCAACTCCTTCCCCCATTCTGATCTGGGTCATGCATCATGAAATGATATCCTTGCTTATTTGAAAACTGAAAACATTCATTGCTCATCATATAGCTGAGATTGATTTTCAAAAGAAATTTTCAACCATTATGAGGCCATTTATGCAACCAAAAAATACAACTTTCATGTGCACGGGAAGAGAAATGATCATGATAATCTATGTCACTCATCTCAACATTTGAATTCTTCTAACACAAATCTAAAAGCTCTGTCATATCAACACTGCTTGAGACAAACAAATCTAAAATGATTTGCATCTTATCCATATCACCATTTGGAGATGACACCGAGTTGTGTTTCGTATTTTCACTGTCATGCATATCTGAACCAATCAATGCTGGATTTCTATCACCCATGGTATGCAAATAAATCTCTTCTCTACATGAGCCCAAAACTTCTAAATCACATATCTATTTTTGAATAGATAAAGACTCTCGATCAGCTTCAAAGGTTTCTCCATCACTTTGAGAAATGCACACAGAGTCATATGAATCATAGCATAAAGTACTTTCACTGTCAAAGAAAATGTAGGTTGGACACAAAACTTTAGAATCATCCTTGTGTGCACATTTCTGGTATTCAAGAGTTAACAAATCTGAAATTTTCTCACTGCTGAGTGAAAATGTTTCTTCTTCCATATCTTCTACTATTTCTCCCTCTTCTTGATCTCCATAAGAGCTTAAAATATCTCCTTGTTGTAGATAAAGATTCACATGATTTCCCTCAAACTCTTCTTCATTGTGGCATGATACACAATCCCCTTCTGTTTCAACTTGGAAAGATGTCATTTGAGATCCTTTTGCTATTTGATCACACAATGGTTTTGAAAAATTTTCAAAACCATTTTCAAGTGTGCAATCTTCTTGTTCATCAATCATGTCCTCATGGTTATTAGCTATAGATGAATATGTCATTTGATCTTTGTCAAGTGGATTCGCTTCTTCATTGACCTCTTCTACATTTTCTTCATCTTGGCTCTCATAAAAGCTATCTTCCATGAACTCTTCTTCATTATTAATTGTGTCACCATGGCATTGATATGAAAATGTAGGTGCTATTTGTTCTTCTTCACTTGCTTTATAACCAATGTATTCCCCATGAAGTGTATATTCAAGAACATCCTCCTCATTGCATTCCTCATCCAAGATGTAAGATTGATCTTCCATATCATCATCATCTTCCAAATTTGAATAATTTTCATTGGAAATCTCAATTGCACATGTTTCCTTTGTTTGTTGCTTTGTTTAATCATCCATGATATCACTATTAGACTCATCGTTGACAGTGTCCATATACCTTGTCCCCTACATGGCATCAATACATTTATTCACTTGGTCAAAGGCACACTATTTTGATGACTTGGCCAATAAACTAATTCAGGCTTCCATGTTCTTACAAACTGTGCAACAAACATGGGTCTTGTAGGCCTTCAATGAGAAGGTAATTGCATATAGATATTTGTCATCCTGTTGTATAGAGAGTTTTTATCTTCTCCTTCATATATCCTAATGTCAAGAAATGCATCAAAGGGGGAAATTCCACATTCTGATTCTGTGATGGAGTCTTGGCTTCAAGTATGTACATACTCATCTTCTTCCTCCTCACGCTGCTGATTTTGATATGTATTTTCAAGAGAGTCCATATTTTTCTGCATTGATTGATCAATTTCTACATATTTACCAATGATATGATTGACACCATCCTCATACCTCTTCTTATCTATGATAGATCAATTAGCACATCCACTTGGTCAAAAGTGACTGGTTTTATTGACTCAGACCAATGAATTGAATCAGGTCAATATACTTTCATGAACTGTTCAATAAACATGGACGTGCTGGGCCTGTAATTAATAGGTATTTGTATATATATTTTTTCCATTTTGTTGAAGAGAGAGCGTCTAGATTCCTTTTTGTGTCTCCTTATGCCATAAAATTATTTTAAAAGACTGTGGCTTATCTTTTGAATACCGATTGCAGGTTCCACATCAGGTACAAATTGATGATAATGGATTTAGGTTGGACTATGGTGTGTAGGGTATTAAGGTGGGTGGGATAGGAAAATGAGGCCTTTTACACTTCGAACAAAAACCATTTAGATTAGAAATTATATTGTTCCAAGTATTCTTCATCAAGTTTTTTCTAGAGTTGCCACCTACTTTTCCAAAAGTAGGAAAATGATTCTTTTGAAATTATTTTTGATTTTCCCCAGTGGAATCTCCTCACTCCAAATGTGAAATTTATATTGAATCTTTTAAATGGAAAGATTGGAACCAAATTTTCTAAAGTTTCTCCCTAGTAGAGTCACCAAATTGTTAGGTGCATGACTCAGATGGGGAGCTGCAAACTACATAATTATGAATCTCTAGTTGAAGATCTAAATTGAAAAATTTAATGATTCTGAGGCAAGGCTGTTTGCTACTAGATTTTCTCAAGTTATTCCCCAACAGAGTCACCAAACTATTAGGTCTCAAAATTGCAGGTTGAACCATGAGAGGTTACCAAGCTCTCACAACATTTTTGGCTAACGTACAAGGCCAAATGAATTTGAACCTTCTCTTTAGGCTCTGCCAAACCTAAGTGGGTATACCTAATGTAAGTGAAGTAGACTTAAACTATTTATTTCCTACTTGGGCAATCTATCCATAATGGCAAGTGGTTCAGGATAGATGAAAGCTTGCCAATTACTCCTACTTAAATTTGAAATGTGAATATTTTGAATAATATTTTTATGGAATTCTAGAATGGAATTGGCGTGACCAGTGCCTACTTCTATTGGGATAATGGAGTCAAGAGGTAAATAATATGTGTGTCCTATTTCTGGATACAATCCAAATTGTTTGGCACTTTTATGAGTTTATGCCTGGAATAAACATGCAAGGATGCAATTATCAAGTTCTTCTTATTGATCCAAATCTCCTTTTCCAAATTATTGTGATTAATTAAAAGGATTTAATACTGTCTTGCAAGAACCAATTAACTAAACCACACAAAGGCAACAAGTGTGCTTTGATAAATTGAAAATATCTTTGATACATCAATTTAAATAATCAAGAAATGACAACCTTGGGGACAACCAGATAATATTTTGAATAAATTTGACAAACAACTGACACCATAAATGGATCACCAAATTTATGCACTCTTCTCCATTATATTATTTTAAAAGATTTTACAATATACAACATATTATTCCATTTCAACAACTATTCACCCTGTCAACTATCTAACTACTATCACCTCTTTGATGATTTTATTTCATCTTACATATATACATTGTATTAGGGCTATGACTCTTCACAACATCCATCTGGTGCAACTCTTCTTTTTGATGCAATTCTTCGTTTAATTATTCTCGGAAAAATAAAATATTTAATTAGTTTCCTTTTGGAAAATTAAATATTTTAATCTTTATCTTTTTGTCTTCATGGATAATAATCATTATTTTATAATACCTTTAATAATCATCATTAATCAATCCTTTCATTGGAAAATTTCACTTCACCTTTTACTTGTATGTAGCTAATTGGTTAATTCCTCAAAAGTATTTTATTTTCCAAAAAATAATTTTATCTGCCATAATCATCTTTGGTAAACATTGTAATTTTCAAAAATATTATTGCACATTTTGGTAGCACTCTTTGCACCCTTTATATTTCATGATTTTATTTCATTGAGAATACCTAATATATTCAGCCCTATACTTAAAGAGTCTTCCAGATATAATATTCATTCTAATGTTCACCTGAAGAGATTAATTATCTTGTTTTACTGATATGCCTTTCTCTGGGTAAAATAATTATCGGCCTTATAACTCCCTCAGTAAAAATGTGAAATTCAAAATAATACTGTTTTCCACAATAATCAATGCTTCATTCAATCTTTTGTTGCATTTTAATCATATGTATCGGTATAACTTAACATCGAGAAGACTTTCCTTTTTCCCATCGATTCCATATCTTTCACTGATATGTTTTCATCGGTATGACTAACACATTCGACATGACTTAAAAGACTCTCTTTGATCATTATTCTATTGCCGATGTAATATTCATTTTGGGGTTTTCACATCTAGCTCTAGCAATGGCATGAAGAATGTTAGGGTCACCCGCAAGCCTTTGATTATAATGAACTTCCATTTGCTTCCTTGCGGAAGACTTCAGATTTTTTAGCATTTCCATACATAGCCCTAGAATGATTTATTCTTCTCCCTTATTCCCTTTACGTGGCGTGGTCTTCCTTTACTTGTCCATGGAAAACATGCCTCTTTTCCTCATAATGTACCTACACTGGCATTCCATCACCCTTTCATGCTGCATGACCATGTAGCAATCCACCTTACATTTTGAGGAAACATTGCATTTCAATTGTTTATCTACCAAGGCGTGACTCTCTTTACTTCCACCAGATGCATCTTCCTTGGAGATTCAATGCCCCCTCCTATTTTTGTACCGCCTCTTCCCTCTTTGTAATCCCTTCATGCTACTCCAATCTCCCACCAAAAGCTACGATCTTCCAAAATCGTGAGGTTCTTTATCTTTGTTTTATCTATAACTGTTGAAATTTCCAATCTCCTCATGCAAACTTAGCCATTGAATTCTACCTGCCCCTTTACAGATACTTTTATTTTTTATTGATAATGCATTTGTGGCTATTTTGGCGCAACCCCTTCTGCACACTTATCATGTTGCATTTTTTCTTCAATAGAAAGCTCCCAAGAATATTTTGGGTCACAGGTTAAAACATGTTAATGAAAGCGCCTTTCCTTCACTACACATAATTTTCCAACAATAGAGTCTTTAAAAGTTCTTCAGATGAGTAGTGAACATTGTTAATTATTTCTTTAGTGACATGTTCCCTCTTATATTCTTGCTTATAAGGTAATATAATACACTCAACCAAACCTTCACAAAGATCCTTTTGAATGCCATGGATATGTGTTGCTTGAATTCCCAAATCCTCAGGACCTCATGGGAATACACTAATAAAATGAGCTCTCTTGCTGATATTTGAAAGTCTAAACAATGTTCTCTTATCCTTTGCAATTTCAAATGGTTAGCATGATCCTTAATTAGGCTTCTTTTTTAGTTCATTTATCTATCAATGTAAAACTCCAAAGAGTAAGTTATCTTTGTTCTTAGAACATGAGAAGGTTATCACTTCATTTTATGGTGAGGAAAGTTTCTAAAGCTTTCCATATTGTCACCAAAATGTTGTATATTGCTTTCTCCATTTAATTGTCATTGTGCCATGATTGTAATTCAAGAAACTACCTTTGTCCTTCCTTCTTACATAGTCCCTTGTGATTTATTTTGAAGTTATCCTAATAACATATTCATTGTATCTTTGCTAACTTCTTCATGAAGGAACATGAAGTTCCTCCTCAACCGAAATGGGTACTTATTTAATTTCTGACATTTTTGTACAATAATTAAAATAACTCAAGTAGCCTCTGGAATGGCTTCGGAAAACTGATTAGATGATCTTCGAAAGCCATGAAAATGGACCAAAATGTTTAGTTGTGATAGGGGAATGTGATGGAAAAATATTTTTGTACGATCTCATTAAAATCCAAAACTATCAATTGTCAAAGTAGCTTACTCAATGATTTTCTGCAAAATTGTGCCTGTCAAGCTGTGTAAAACTCATTTGGTTTTGGCCTCAAAAAATACCAAACGATGTCCAAATGTCCTAAAAATTAGCATGAAGGTAGTCTTTGGTGTAGAGAATCGAAGGCACCAATCAATTTTTTATGATCATCATCCATTTGCTTAATATTTACCCTCAAAGTTGACCATTTTAACATAATTTTCAGTGTACTAACAACAAATTTTCTTAAAATCCCTTCAACTGTCGCTTTGAAACTTTGTCAAACTAGATTGTATGAAGCTGAAAACTAGCGTGCACACTCACATATGTTAGATGAACTCACCTGCAAGATGGCATTGCATGAAAATGACCAGATTCAAAGTTATGATTTTTCAAAATGCGCTCTTTGGTCTACTTTTCAACTAAGTTTTTTGAGTGTTAAAATCAAACTTTCCCTCATGGCACCTTCAAATGTTGTCAAAATTTGAAGGTTCCAACATAAATGACAGTTAAATAATTTGTACACAATAGTCATCCTTGATCTCTATTAAATAACATATTTCTATGTGGAGTTAATATTTTATCTACCATGCCTTTAGTTGGTTAAATTGTAATCTTAATCTTTTCTTCTCTCTATGTATTTATCATTGATTTGTTGAGGATGCACCTAGCTTGAATCAAATCTTACATTTAAATTTTTTCAGTCAAAACTTTGTCCCATTTGTTTTAGAAAGTTCTAAACTTAGTATGTGGACTTTGTCTTTTGATTACCTTATTTTATTGATTCTTATGAATTAGTCATTGTATATTTATGTATATTATCTTATATTATGTTATTTTATTGGCAATAGTAAGAGAATGATTTTTTGATATGTGAAAGATTATGTGTTCAATGAAGAAATAAAAATATTATTTCTTGATTGGATAGATATTAAGAGAATGAGTATTTACTTGTTATAGGAAAATGAAGTTAGTTATGTGACCATTATTATGATATGGATTATCTGACTGAGTGATTTGTGGATTAATTAGTAAAAATGTAAGCAATTGTGTAATTAGATTGTAAATTGTTATATTGTATGTTTCATTGCATGAGTCTGTGAATGTCTTCATGGATATGATTAAATTGATTGTGTCTTGATTAATAGATTAAGTGTTTATGTAGTTGTTGAAGGTTGGGTATCATCTGTGGAAAGTTTGTATAATTTTTTTTCCCATTGGGAAATGTGCTTAGTACATTGGTTTCTAGAGGCCTAGGAGGGAGTATATTTGTATGTATGGTCCTTTTGATTGTTTAACCATGAAGTGGTTTGGCTATGTTGTTGGTCATGTGTATTGTGAGAAATGTAAATTCTTAGGGTATTGCCCTCCTATATATGGATTCATGAGATCTTGTAATGATATTTTATTGAAAGGTATGCATATGTGTATTGTGAGAAATGAAAGTCGTAAATGTTGTGCTACTTGTTCATGATGATTGAATTGTGACTATGGGTTGGGACATGGGTTTATGTTGTCTTGATTGGTATTCATGTGATTATGATAAGTGTTCAAGATGGTCAATGCCTTGCTTTGTGGTTGGATTCATGTGATTATGATAAGTGTGCAAGATGGTTAATGCCTTATTTGATGTGTAGGGTTTTCTATTTGCAAGTAGGGGGACTGGCTCTCAATGGGGGTTGAAACCCAAAGTGGTGTCTAGGATAACCCATTGGAGGGTTTCTTAATCTAGTGATAACCTTAATAATGAACTAGGGGGATGGGTAGAATTCACATTAAACAAGATAATGAAATGCCTCACTCATGTCTCAAGTGCTCGTTTAGGCTTGATATGAGATGAGAAGGCCTGGAATGGGAAGACCAATTTCCTTGTCCTCATGAAAGGTACGTTGGTTTCACATGAGTTTTTATGAGGGTTGGGGATTAGGAGAGGCTACCAGGATAACTCAGGATGGGGGCTAGGGCCTAGGAAGATCTACCAACATAAACCAAATCAAGCTATGTGATGACACTCCTCCCTATTGTAGTATAGCATTCCCTAGTTGTATTTCCTTGTTTTGTTGTGTGGGTGTCTCTGGAAGTGAATTAAGTGTTGTAAGTGAAGTAAGCATTGTAAGTGAAGTGTTGTATGTGATGTAAGTATTGTAAGGGATGTTGGTGTTGTTGGTAGTTGTTGTACTGGAGTCCATGTATAGCCCTTTTTTGTGTCAGCCTATTGCTTTCCTGACTATCTATTGGATGTGGGACCTTGTGTTATCTCCTAGCATGAGGGGTGAACGTCAAGGTTCCACATGGTCAAGAGGTTGGTACTTTTTCCTCCATTGGGTATTCTTGCTGCATGTCCGTGTGCGTGGAGGTTGGTAATTGCAATGTGGACTTTAGTTCCTGTTCCTGTTTGATAAGGAAAAATTTCATTTATTTGTATTCCAGGATTGTATATTAGTTATATCTCTTACTATAATTTGATGTATTCTTCCCATATTTACTAGGGGAAGAATTATTGTAATTATTGTAATGATGTAACAATTATTGATGAATTATTCTTGTAAAGAGTACTGCTAGTAATGTATCTTGCATATGATGGTTAGATAGAAAATGATTTCTAATGTTTGATTATTAGTTATCATATTATAGAAGTAAGTAATATAGAATCATTTAATGTGGTGCTTGTATGTTGAATGATCATGTAACTTTTGTATCTTGTAATCTTGACTTGTGAGTAGCATAGTCGAGGAACCTTAGAGGACCTAGGATTAGTTATCATGTTATGTTATGCATTCTTTAGCTGTTTAAAAAAAATTGTTCCATTAATTTTTCATAGTTAGTGTTATCCTCTGGGGTTCCTTGGTGGGGGAATTACACTGATATAAAAGTCAACATACCTTGTTTTAATGGACACTTATCAATGAGATCATAAAATCAGAAGAATCACAATACTATAGTGCACCTAGAAGACTCTAGCATGTAGTTGGAACACTAGTGTTCCAAAGCGACATTATTGGGAGTCCACCAGTGTTCAAAATCTACACATGTGTTCTAATTGACTGCAATAGAGTCTTATTTTGGTGCTAGAGTGATGTAGGAGCATCTTGGGTGTAAGGGAAACCTTGCTTCAACAAAAAAAAAAAGTTCAGTTAATTTTTTTTGTGTTTCCTTTGGTTTTTTGTTGTTTCTTCAAGAAATTCTTAGAGACAATTCAGGGAAATTGAGAGAATTACATTGTAGAAGAGTGTAATGAGTATCTGCAATACAAATTTAGTGAAATTCAGATGAAAATCCAAAGATTTAACATCTTGTGAGTTTTCAGTCCGCTACAAGACATTTGAGAGATTTACATGTAATTTAGATGATTGTGAGATTTGAGCATGCTACAAGTTGTGGGTTTTTAGGATGCAACTAAACCTTTGTAGAAAATACTAAGTGAACAAAAATAATGTTTCAATTAGATACTTGGCCATTGAAACTTGGCTGATCTTGATAGATCTTCCTGCATTACGGGAAACGTGATGTCATCTGACCTTGCAAAGATTTTAGGTACATTTGGACTTGCTAGTGAGTTGCACCTTTTGTTTGGAGCCTATTTCAATGATTTTTTCCACATTATGGGAATTCAACATCCAAGCTCTTTGTAGTAATCGTGATGTCATCCAACCTTGTAGGGATTCCATGTGCATTAGTACATTTTTGAGAAATTTAGCATTATCTTCCTTTTGTAGGAATTTCATGTGCATCTAAATGTTCATGGGAATGTTAATTCCATCTATATTTTGTAGAAGTTCCATGTGCATCAGGATGTTTGTGAGTAATTTCTAGTGGATTGAACCTCACAATATAATGAGCCAACTTTTATGAATAGTTTTGACTACGATGTCATCATGATGCTGGATGATGTCATCCTATACAAATTATGGAAAATTTCCATCCAATTGAATTTAAAGTGGAATTTCATGATTGAAGTTGTTGATTGTGAATTTTCCACTTGTATCTGCACTTGTGTCCTTTAATCTCACTATCACACTTGTATGTTTTCTACTTGCATCTACACTTGCGAGAAACTTGGGGTCATTCAAACCTTGTAGACATATTGGTTGCATCCGCACTTACAAGATTCTAGCGTGCTATTGTACTTTTACATCTTTGTAATGATTCAACTGTTGTAATCACTTAGATTTAATTTGATACAACTTCCTAATTTATGGTTCAAGATAAATGGATATTGATACATGCATTAGGGGTTAGCCATCAAGGAGGGAGATGGTTTTCCATTAAAGAAGGTGATAGAGATAGAGGAATTCCATGAGGAGGAGACCAACTTGTATGTGAGAAGTGTGTAATGTGATGTAATGTCTTGAAGTGAATTTTGTCTACTAGCATATTTTATTCATATAAGTATTTAATAAATAATATAGCTTTAATTTTTGTGATCTTGTTGTGCTAATATTTATGTGGATTGGGTGATTGGGTGGTTTGATAAGACCCCCTTAGTCATGATTGCATCAGATGGTATCAAAGCATAGTTTTCTTAGTACGAATGTGTCAAGATGGATATTTCCTACTAGGAGGCATTGAGATTGACATAATGAATATGGTGAAGTGTGTCAAAGGATATAAGTGCTAGGTTGTTGGAAAACACATGATGAGCTGAGTGTGTTGCAAAGGCATGAGAGATGAAAGTGTGGTGTTTGTCCTCCAACATGAACTAAAGCTAGGTAAAAGGTGCAAGGGTTTCCTCCATAGTGGAAGTGGGTAGAGGAAGCACATAGGGAATCTTCTATAAGTTCCTGTTAGGTAGAAGAGAGGTGAGTGTGTGTGAGTTTTCTACAATAATCCTCAAACTAGAAAGTAGAGTGAACTAGTGGGTTATCCTCTAGCAAAGATTGAGGTCGTGTAGAAGGTGCATAGAGAGAAGTGTGTCTTCCTAAAATATTGGTTGGGTAGAGGATCTAGGCTAGGTGTAAGTTTTTTATGTAGGTATTAAGAGGACCTGTAATTGTTAAAAGAGACTTATGAGTTAGTGTGTACTTAGGGTGTGTGTGAGAGAAGGTTTTTGTGTACTACAAAGGTTGCACATTGAGATATTGCATGAAGTGGTTGAGGATGGCATAGAGAAAGAGAATGAGCCTACTCATGGGAATGGTGTTGGGAAGTTCAACTTTGGTAGTAAGAGAAAGAATGTAAAAGATTAAAATTGATGAGATGAGGAGTATGCTAAAAGGTTTGAAGGGGGATAGAGTAGCAGTGGAGAAGAGAAGAGGAGTAGAGGAAAAGATGGGTAAGAGTTATCCCCCTCATGTTTTTGAGAATAATTTGGTTGTAAAAGAGGTTGTATGTGAAAAAGTAGAAGAATAATATATTGTAGTAGTAGAGACAAGTCTTTTGGAAGACATGGGAGAAGTGAAGAAATATTTTTTATAAGAGGGTGGTGTTGTGGTAGAGATAGACGATGGGAGAAGAGGATATGTTACAATAGAGAGGGGAGAGAATGTTGTAGAAGTTATTGTAGAATTTTTTGAATGTCATTTGGAGGATATGAAGATGTTGAAAAGTGTAGAGAAGTAGAGTATAGAGAGGTTGGTTTGGAAGAAAAGGATAGTAGAGGAAGAGAAGATGATATACATTGCAATAGAGGATGTTGACAGAGAGATATGTGTAGATAAGGAAGAGGAGATTATAGGAGTTAAAATAATTTTGGTGGAGAAGGTTAGGCTATGGTGGGTTAAATCCCAAGGAAGAGGAGAGGAGTTGAGAAAAGTGACTTGATAGGATAAGTTTTTGGAGGAGGCCAGGCTATAGTGGACATGGGTCCATGAGGGGAAAGAGGAGATAAGAAAACACTTGGTGGAGGATGGTTTGTGTCCCAACCAAATGTTGGAAGAGGTGAAGGAAGAAAGCTTATGATGAACTTGTTGTAGTGATGGGGTCGACAATATGTTGCTTACAATCTAGAAGAGTAGTTCTACTACCTAACCCCATTTTGTGAGCCCAATCTCAAAAAAAATTCTACCTTGAGTGTCTAAGGTAGGATTATCCTAGGTGCAAGGTAAATCTTGCATCAACCAAAAAAATTCAAGTTTCAGTTAAATTTTTGTTGTGTTTCCTTTGGTTTTTGGTAGATGCTTGAAAAAAATAGAGACAATTTGGGAAAATTGAAAGCATTACCTTGTGTAGGAGCATAATGGGTATCTATAGTTTAGGTTTGGTGAAATTTGGATAGAAAACATGTAAGTTATGGTCTTTGGAGTTTTCAACCCACTACCAAAAATTTGTGAAGATTTACATGTGAATCAAATGGTTGCACTATTTGAGAATAATATGGGTTTCAAGTTTTTGTGTCACAATTGAACCTTTTAAAAAAATACTAAGTGAATCAAAACTATGTTTTAGTTAGATATTTGGTCAGTTCTGATAGATTTTCCCACATTGTAAGAAAAGTAACATCATCCAACCTTGCAAAGATTATAGGTGCATCTGGACTTGCAAGAAATTTCTAATGAACAACACCTTTCATTTGGAGCCTATTATGATGAGTTTTTCTATCTTGTGGGAATTCAGTGTCCAAGTGGTGTGAGGATTACATATGCATCAGTATGTTTGTGGGAAATTTAGTGCCATCTGTCTTTTGTAGGAATTTTATGTGCATCTGAATGTTCATGGGAATGTTAGCACCATCAACAAATGACACAAAAAAGGCACAATGGAAGAAAAGAAACAAAAAATGGTCCCTTGTTTTGACAAAAAAGGGGGTCCTTGTTTTGACAAAAAAGGGGGTCCTTGTTTTGACAAAAAAGGGGGTCCCCATTTTAACAAGTCAAAACGGGGTTTGGGTGTAGGGCACAATAATAACAAAGTGCTACATGAATTCAAAGAGAATTTTTATTGATATAACATAGTTAAAGGATTACTATAAGCTTTAAATTTTATTGGGTGTGGATGTTTTCCCACAATAGTTTCTCCATGTGTATTTATGGTTTACATTTTATTTGTGGTTATTTCTATTTCTATTTATCATCTATCTTTGTTTATCAATTTGAATGCATAAATTTCAGCATACTTTCACTATTATGTAATATCTTTTTTATCAATTTCATATTAGAGCCATAATTAGATTGATAAGAGAGACTGATGTCCATCTTTGAGTGTGTGATTGTGTTTTTTCTATAGTGGGAGCATGTTGTGTTTTTTTGCATTTTAAGATTTTGGGTGGTGGAAAACATGTCTAGCCCATATTGGTTAGATATTGAAAAGTTCAATGGTAAATGTTTTAATGTTTATATGAGCACTAAAGATGAGGGATTATTTAGAAGAAATAGAGAAATGTATTTTTGTACAAAATAGAAAGAAACCATACAATCTATAGAAATAAGAATGGATAAAAGTGGATAATAAAAAAATCACGTGGCACCACTTATTTATATTTATCAAATTTTATTTTATTGAATCTTTCTAGTGAGACTATTGAATATAAGTTATAGAATAGAATAGGATAGATTAATCAAACTAAAAGTCTCATTAATAAGTTATTCATGAAAAGAAAATTTTATTTATAAAAAATGAAGGACGGGGACTTAGTTGTAGTATATTTGAAAATTAGTTGCAATTAATCTAATCTTGAGTGAGTTAGGCTTGGTTAATGTGAAAATAGAGGAAGATGATAAGTGTATTTTACTTTTATGTTCATTTCTTGAATCTTTGGATAATCTTATTCTTGTACTAGGTGGTTCTTTGACATATTCAAATTCAGATGCCCTTTTCCAACTTTTATATAGAGGAAATGAGGATAGAAACTTTAGAATATGTTAAGGAAGCATTGCATGTGTAGAGGAGATCTAAAGAGATAGGTAAATAAAAGAAGAAGGGTGATAAGGACAAGTCTAAGAATAGATCTAAGTAAAAGGGAAAATCTAAGAGATATAGTAAGAGAAGATTAAGGTGCTAGAACTATGGCTTCTCCATAGATATATCCTCTAATGATGAAGTTGTTGATATTTTTATTATTTCTACTAACATGACTTATAATGACTCCTAGTTGATAGGTTCAAACACATCCTACTACATGAACCATCACAACTAGTATTTTTTAGCATATTTAGGTTATGATGGTGGGGGATTTTTCTTTGAGGATAACACCACATAAAACGTTTTGGCATGAGGGGAGGTAAAATTTATTTTTAACAAGAGAAGGTTGAAAACAATCAATAATATATTTCATATCCCTAGCTTAGCTAGAAATTTGATTTCTATATCTAAAATGGATAATTCAAGGGTGCACGATAATTTTAAGAAGTGTGATTAGAGTTTGAGTAGAGGGAATTTGTAGTCTAGAGGCATTCAATGTTGCACCCTATTTAATATAGAAGAATCTACTTTTTGTAACTATGTTAATATAATTGATAACTCTATATCTTGTAAATTACATGGTGCCACATGATGGGTCACATTGATGAGAAGGATCTAAAATTCTCATAAATAAGAAGATGTTCAATGGGTTTTTTTTCAATGTGTTGAATTTTATTTTTATGAACATTATGTGTATGGAAAAAATAGTGTTTCATTTAAATTTGGTAATACTAGAGATAAACATTTTTTGAAGATTATTCATAATAATGTGTTAGGGATTTTCAATATGCCTTCAATTATAACATCTGACTATTATGTTTCCTTTATTGATTATTATCTAGAAACACATAGGCTTACTTTCTAAAGGAAATTTCTACTATATTTTTTTAGTTAAAAAGTGTTTAAAAGATTTGTTTAGAGATATAAAATTAGAAAAGTATTTTTTTAGGAATGGATAATGGTGTTGTGTTTTTATCAATGTATTTTAATTATTATTGTAGACATGTAAGAATTGTAGATAGAAAAAAATCAATTTACTCCACTGAAAAATAGAGTAGAAGAAGAGATGAAATAAATTTTAATAGATAGAGCAAGAAGCATGTTAAGTAGTGCTAGTCCTTAACATTTTTTTTGGGCTAAAAAAATTCACACTACTTGTTACCTAGTTAATATGTCTCCCACTACTATCTTGGTTGATAAAAAACCTTAAAAGGTATGGATAGGTAAATTAGCATCAATTTATCATTTTAGAGTTCTTGGAATTGAGGCATATGCTCACATCCCTAAGGAAAAATGTTCTAAATTTATTTTTAGGGATAAGAATTTTGTTTTTGTGGGTTTTGGAGATAATGTTAAGAGTTATAAGCTCTATCATCTTATATAAATAAAAAAATTATATATTAGGAGTGTTATTTTTTAGAGATCTTAGGGATTTTACATATGATGAGCAATATCATGAGAAGCCTTAAAACATAGTGCATTTTGATATTTAGCATAATAAAAAGTAAAATGTGTGGATAAAACAACAATAAGATGAATAGAATTAGGAAGGACAAGGGTCATATTCAAGTTCTAGTAAGGAATTATAGGAGCCTCTTGTGACACCCCTTAGAAGGTCCACAAGGAAATGTAATCTAATTGAAAGATATAGTCATTATTATAGTTGTGTTTTTTTTTATGATGTACTATAGTCTTAGATTTGAGAAGGAATCCTTTTCTTTTGATGAGAATGAGTCTTAGTTAGAGGCCATAAAAGATGAAATAAAGACATTGGAAAATGTGACATATGAAATATAGTTAAGTTACTTGATGGGAGGAAATCTATTGCACATAAATGGGTATTTTAAAAATAAATTCAATGCAAATAGTAAGTTGGAGTGGTATAAGGCCTAGTTTTTTAAGTAATTATCAAGTTGCTCAAACCATTTCCTATATAACCTTATGAGATAAAATTATGTATACAAGTTAAATAAAATCATGATGAAAAGATTAAATATGTACCAAAATATTAACAATATATACCTTAGAAAAACCTTCAAGTGGGAAAAACCTAGCCTTCAATAGCATCCACTCTCAATATATTATTTATTAATGAAAAATTATAATACACTTACAAAGAATCAATAAATAATTCTTAAAAATCAAGCTCATCTAATGCATCCTCCATGTATCCAAGCATGTAACCACACATATCATTCCATGATTCAAATATGAATTCAATAAGAAATATCAATAAAAATGATAGTGCACTCAACCAACCAACTAGCTAACGCAAAATACCAAAAATATTATTTATTTTATAGATACAAGATCACACGAAACAAATAAGTGGTAGAGGTAAAACCATGTGCCTCAAAATCATGAGTGAACAAAACTATTGACCCAAAAAAAAATATTTTGGTAGTAAGTTGTCTTAATATTAAATATTTTTTCAATGTGCAAAACATAAAAAGTAAAAATCCATAACTATATCACACTTTTAGTCGCAATATTTCACCCTAAACAATTTCAAGTGAAACCATTTAACTCAAAACTAGTTGGTATTCATGTGACACAAAGAGTTTTGGATGAAACTATTTCACCCAAAACTATTAAATACCTATAATTTAATTTAAAACTTGGGCAAGGTTGAATTTACATGCATTGTTTTGAACACTTTCGGGTGAAAGTGTTTAGGTCAAAACCCTTTCACACAAAAACTATCTATGTGATAGCCTTTGTGGTAACCTAACCCTTATTTTAGGAAAAAAATGAACAAAATTCACCTTCAACTCTAGATTTCTCCATTCAAGGGTACTTTAATGAAAATAGTAGAGTCTAGAATCCCAAAAATAAATATTTTGATTAGTACTATTAAGATTGAGGCTAATTACATATATATATATGTATATATATATATATATATGTATATGTATATATACATATGTATATGTATATATATATATATGTATATATATATATATGTATGTATATATATATATATATGTATGTATATATATACATGCATATATATATATACATACATATATATATACATATATATATATATATACATACATATATATATACATATAGCATACATACACATGCACATACATACATATACATATACATACATATATATATATATCTATATCTATATATATATATATATATATATATATATATATATATATATATATATATATATATATATATATATATATATATATATATATATATAAAAGTATGGTGTACTAGAGGATATAATATTCTCAAAGAGAGTATAATTTTTTAAATGATACAAAATTCAAACTAAAGTTGGAGTCCCATGAAATAATGACATTTGGATAAGTTCAACTTTACAAATTATTATAAAAAAAATTAAGAGATTTCTTTTTCTTTTCTTATGCATTGGATTTTCAAGTTATCAATGTGGATGAAAATCAAAGAACAAAATGTTTTCTCTTCTTTTTGTGACATCCCATTGACCTTACCTTTTTCAAAAAAAAAGAAAACAAAATTATTCTCTTGAATTTATAAAAAAATATATCCAACTAACTTTTTAAAAAGTTATTAACATAAATTACATTAATAGTTTTGCAACTTATCAATTTATATCATTTTATAATTCAAAACATAAACATCACTTTTAGGCAATCCAAGTTAAATATATTTGTGTTAATCATTTCCTTTATAAAGAGTGACATAATTTTGAAATTTTACCATAAAATATATCTAACCAATATTACATACAAATTTACAAGTGGACCCAAATAAATATTTGTTTTAGATAATTAAAATATTTTTTCTTATACAAAGTGTACAATACCCTTTATGCAACATTCTCCTAATTATTGTATATATTGCATAAGGATCAATTGATGAAATACATCATTATAGTCATCCATGAAACCACATGAATTTCTAACATGTTCTCGTGCTCCATCAGGATACTTGCAGTAACATCTAACATGACTAGCATCTAAAGAAACCAATCTAATCTTCCAACATGCCACATATGGAAGAAAAGGAACAAGCCAGGTGATGATGCAACAATCCAAAGAACAGAAACATAAAATCCAAGTGACAATAAAGGCTCCCAACCATTGTCAAGACACCATCAAAATTAACAACCACATCAATTGCTAATACACATAATCATTCATACCTCTAAGATATCCAAACCTCAATAGATCTTATGCCAACAATTATCCAACCCATAAAATATAATCACAAGCTCTATGTATAAAACATGTCAATTAAGAATATGCACATCTATGAACTCCCATTGGATGGGTAATATCAAATATAAAATAAGATCAAGGAATACAAAGTTTACCAACTAACCCTAATATCAAAGTGTGGCTAATAATCAGACCATATAGTAATAAAGAAAAATCACAATGATCCACTCATATAATAAAATCTATTGCATACTCTCTGATAATAAGTCGCCATAACTTTCCCAATTCCATCACACTAAACCATGTGAGCAGGAACTTCCAAGGAATAGCCATATATCAAATTGAAAAAACTTATAAATCATATCACACAACATGTCATTTTACCAATACCTCATGTTGATGTCTAAAATTGACGTTCTTGAAAACCTCCTAGGAAATTTCACAAACATGAGACCAAATTGTAGTTTGTCGAATGGCCTTTAGGATTTTAGAAGCCAATTCTTCATATTTGCGGGAGAAAAGGGAAAAAGGAAATACAAAACAAATCTACGTGAAACTTCTCTAAGGCAATACACTGCAATGTCTTGTGGTTCACTTTTAACAATACATAATGTAGTTTAAGCTTATGAAACATTCATAAAGATTTAGAGTAAATACATGATTCAAATCCCATAACATAAATGCAAAGCTAAACAGTATAAAAGAACAAATTAGAAATAACAAATAATAATTGATTCCACAATATTAGACACAGAACACCACATCCTCTTCATTGATGGGGGGAGAACAAAATACAAAGGCCACTAGGCCACAATTTAAGATCTTCAATCCTTCTCGTGAGGGGCACTTGTTAAGGTCTAATAAAAGTAAAAATTATTGTTATTTTCTATTAAAAGGCTAGATTATTACAACTTCTCCTCTAATCTTTTCAAAATTGTGAATCTCTATTATACGATAGAACCTCATAATATATAGGCCCCAAATTTCTAACTTTGGAGGTTACAACTTGTAACAAAAATACACCTAGAAGGCTTGACCTATTTATCCATCATGATTCTATTGTAACTACCCAACTGTTGGAAACAAGCAACACTGAGAGGGGGGGTGAATCAATGTTCCGCAAAAATTAACTTTATTATTTTGATCATTAACCCACTTAAAACATTCAACCAAAAGTAATATGCAAAAACATAAAGAAAATAACCACAACACCATAACAAAAGGATTTTTACATGGAAACCCTGTTAGGGGAAAAACCACAGTGGATGGCCAATCCACAATATAATCTGTGTATACTCAAAAAGTTTACAATATGGGAATGCACTTGCATTCAGTCTCACTGCCTAGAGCTCACTGCTCAAAATAGGAAGGCACACTGCCTTACAAGGATTTGGATTAGATCCAAGAGAATGAACTAAGAGAATAACATCTAAAAATGCTTGATTACAGTTCCAGTTAGGCTTAGTAGTTGATCTTTTGTCCTTCTGATTGATTCTAGACTTCTTCTCTGCTTTGCTCTGGCTCTCACCACAAAATATTTATTTGCAAAGTGAAATTGTGCATCAAATCGCTCAATTACCCTTTTGGTATTCACAATACACATTGACACTCCATACATACATATCAAAATGATATAATAGATCATTTACATATATTCATGATTAGCAATTTAATTGCAACAAGTTGGCTCCAATAGAACTTAAGAATATTTGGAACTGTCATCTCAAATCATGGGTTATATATTCAATACGCATCCACAATGATTGGCCAAAAATTAAAGCTCAGACCAAAATCAAGATTGTCGAACAAAAAAACATTTGAATAAACGATCCTCAAATATCTGTGACATGTTATAACCCCTGGGTTGGCTACAAAACACTGATGAGCAAAAAATATCCAACCGGATCTCCAAATTTACACACAACTTGATACGAGGCACTAAGATTTTTGGATAACACAAGAAATGTACTAATAGACCTCCCATGAGATCCACAATGCAAAATAACAACATAAAATCTGCAAGTGAATTGAGGAACACAAAACTATTGGATGCTTTGTTCTTCCTTGACTATCTTCAATATGTCTGTCGGTATGAGAAAATGATGTCATGCGGATCCAAACACTAACAAGGGTCGCCATCAATGACAACACCAAAAATATTTTGCAGTGTCTCTTGCCAACAATCTTCCCCTTTGGCATTGATGGCAACACTTAGTGAAAAATGACTAAGTGTCAGATCAAAACCAACATGAATTACACTGCTACTTCAAACCTTCAAAAAGATTCTTCAATATCAACTCAAAGAAAAACCTCCCCCTAAGATGACTATACATTTTTCATTGTACACTTCTCCCCCTTTGAAATCAATGGCAAAAACTGGGGAAATCGAAACAAAATTTCAAAATTTGTACAGGCATGAACTTGTAACTTAGAAAAATTTGAAGAAGTCTACAAAATATTGCTTCACCGCTCTTAAATTTTCATCAGAAACCTTTTTGAGACTTTCTAGAATTGTTATGTGACCACCCATTAAATAAGATTGAGCTTCTACAGATTCTAGGTTCACTGGGTCACTAACTGCCACAACAACTTTTGATTCATTTAATGCACTCACCATTAATTCAATCTTCAGACCAATTAGTCCCCTAAGTTCACATACTCTCCCAACAGTCCTGTCATTTTCATGCTTCAAGCACCTTATTTTGTTAAGTAGAGATGTTACTTGACCTTCTTGCTTAGCAACATCATCAACTAATGGATCAAAAGCATCATAAATAGTAGCCAATTGATTTTCAAGATTCTTCAACTTTTTCTCATTGTCTTCAATAAACTTGGACAAAACTAGACAAGACTTGTAGGCCTTTCCACCATCAGATATAGAGCCTTGAATATTCTTCATACTTGTGGCTAATAGAGTCTTATCCTTTGCAATCACTTCCTTCAACCAACTAAGTCTTTTATCGTTAAACTGTTTTTGCACTTTATCCATGACATATTTTTCAAGAGACTCAAATTGAGTACTTACAACATTTATAAGCTTTTTTAGTTCACCAAAGGATGAACCAGAGGAATCCTTCACATGAGTTGGCATGATTTTCTCTAGAACTCTGAATGCAAGACTCAAAAGCTCAGTATCCTCAATGTGTGACTTCAGTAATTCTTCTCTGGCTTTTTCCTTGGCAAAAGATGCAACTTTCATCTTTTGAATTGGGGATAGGGTTGAAAGATTGATTGGGCCTCCAACCAATTCAGGATCAAATTCTTCCTGTTGATCCACCAAAAATTTCTTCACTGCCTCGACAGTGTCTCTTGCTTCTACAGGAATATCCTTAACTTGAACTTTTTTTCTTCAACTTCTGGTCCTTTAGTGATTGTTTCTTGATTTCCTTTAGGATCTTCAACTTCTTCATAGGGCATCTTCTCTTCAACTAAAAAAACCTTAGGATCTTCAGTCTCCATAGGTACCTCTATTTTATCCACCTCAGGAGGAATCTAAATACCCTCAAATTTTGGAGGATCAAATACATTCACATTCTCCTCCTCGTTTACATGATCAGATGCAACTTCTTCAGCATTCACTTCTTCAACATTGATCTAGTTTCTTGACAGATATGCTTCCAGGATTTTCTTGGTTTCTTCAACAACAACATTAGTTTCACCGATCATAAGTTTGTTTACCCTTATTTTGCTTTTGAATTCCTTTTTAGCTTTGTTCAGGAGTGAATCCATCTCCTTAATAGACATTTATGGACATAAGTCTACAAGAATTCTCTTTCTCATATTCTCTTCTTTTGTTCCAGTAGTTACTCTTCTCGCCTCCAAAACATTTTACAGACTCGGGTAAACTAGACATAATTTCAACAAGAACTTTATTGAAAATGTTCAAATGTTTTATTGTTGCTTCTTCAAGAATTATTTGACCCAATTTTTCAAAAGTTTCATACCACTTGTAGAGGGGCTTAAGGTTCCCATCTTTGACAATAGCATTTTCAACTTCCTCAACTGTCATACTTGGTATGTCAATTTTTTCCTTCTTCTTTACCTTGACTTCTTCCATAAAAGATTTTATTTTGGTTACCTTTGCAGCCTGGGTGCTGGTAGACTTTATTTCTTTCACAACCTCATCAGACTTAGTCTCCTCACTTTCTAAGACAACTTCATAGGTTCTTGTGCTCTTTTTTTTCTTCCTCTTATCGAAAACCTTATCATGATTTTGCTTAGGCTTGGTTGTGTTGATGTTGTAGCTTCAGGATACATACTTCCCCCTTGCATTGTGTTCAATAAATTTCATATTGCCTAACAACTATTTATTTATTGCAATTATTTAAGTGAAGAGGCGCTTCACTTGGGAAATTATTATTATTTATTTTGGGCCGATCCTCCATGATATTCACACCCATTTACTTGAAAATATATTTCATATTTGGCCGAATTTGTTCATGAAGAGGTGAAACCTCTTCTCCACATTGTATATATATGAGATCACTTCATTCCATCAAGGCATCAATTACATTCATTCCTTCATAAACAAGTGTGAGTTCATAGAGAAGTACAAATTGGTTCAAGAGAAGATCAAAGTTCTTCATGGAGACTGAATTTGATAACTAGAAAGAGCAAGATAATAATCTGTTATTGCATCAAGTTGTGGTGTTGTTCTTTGGCCTTGTTATCGATCTCATTGTAACGATCATTGTTGTTTGATATTCAATATATAAGTGATATATTGTTGCTAGGTTTTTCTCCCTCAAGTGGAGGGTTTTCCCATGGTATATGTAGTGTCTATTTTTTTGAATTTGAATTAAAATCTACTTTTAATATCTGATCATAAAACTAACATGGTATCAAATCCAGTTTTGTGTGAAGATCCAATCAGATTTGTGGATTTCATGAAAGAATTTATGTAATCAAATTTATTATATTGACTGGTGGTCGTGTTCATTTTCTTTGGTCAATGTTATTTCCATTGATGGAGGGAAAGCTATAGATGCAAAAATAGGAGTCGAGAGTCTCCTTATGCTGAGATATGTTGAGTGGAAGTTGTGCATCACTCAAGACTAAGACACTGGTGCTAGCTACATATCACACAAAATACACTACAAGGAGTCATGCTTATCTACAAAGTTATATCGGATGAATATCTAGTGTCAGATGACACCATGTTCTCATGGATTTCAAGAAATCATATTATTGCAATGTAAGGAGAATTTTGATTCTGGATAATCTGTCGATTGTAATAAATATTCAATTGAGTTTTTCATGCTATTATTCTGAGGTCATTTGCATCAAAAGTCAGTAAATCAAATTGGAACTGTGTTTAAGCCATTGTCTGATTGTTTTAAATTTTGGAAGTATTATGGGTTTTTCAAAATTGTACAATCCCAATTTTTCTTTGGAAAACACTCACGATTTGCGTCGCTCATATTGGAAGGCTCAGTCAACAACTCCATCATCAAACCACAACAGTGAATGAGTATTGCGGGAAGGTGTCTAACTTTGAGGACTCGACATCAGATTTGTGGGACATCGATTTGCTATAGCAAGCCCATGGTTCCATCATTGCCTACATTCAATTAACAATTTTTATCAAAGGCTATGTACCAGGAAGGTCGGGATCATGCTCTTGTGATTAGAAAATGCTTTAAGTTGTTATATAATTCCATATTGGTGTCATTACCTAGCCACATGACTCTTGTATCATATGAATCATGAAGCAAGAATTAGGCTCATAGGTCAAATGAAATTGTTGAAAGCGTAAAGGACAATTGGCAGGGTTTGAAAGAAGCAAATTTTGACCTACTATAGTTTTGTTTGTGCAGACAGTGAACAACAACCTGATTAGGAAGTTCATCAAGTGGAAGCAACATTTTTGGATGTCTCTCTCAATGTTACGTTAAATGGTCCTTCTGCTAAAAGGGGTTTCATGTATAAGAACTTATCAAGAACTTATGAGGATGAGATTAGGGAAGGAATTGATGTGAGAGATTTGTTTCCATATACCTTGTTCCATAAGATTAACTGTTAATACTGAGACATGGGCCTATGATCAAGTCATGAAATTATCAAAGGAAGGTTGTGGACTGATCTGAGTGTAAGAGCAGTGAATTATATTGAGTACAATGATTAGCATTTATCAGAATCCTTAAAGAGATAAGTATTCTTTGATTGTATTTTTGAAATCACCTTCTAGTCTGAAATTCAATTTTCTAAGTTGTGCAAATCTGACATTGGTTATTTGAATCATGTGTGTTTAGTAAATATTATGGTTTCTCTTGAATAGTGATCACTAGGACAAGATCCTTTGGAGATACCATTATTCCTTGCAAATTGTGAAGATCTCTGAGTGTCACACTGAGATGAAAAGAGAATTACATTTTCATTGTGATTGGATGGTCACATCGATACCATTCTCTATGTGCATGGACTATGATGGTGCCTTGAGAGGCCTAGTTCTATGTTGTATATGTTGGCTTCATAATGTGTCTGAGAAATCTGAGTTGAGCAGATTGTCTTTTGTTGTTTTGAGATTAGCACTTTCGAGAGGAGTAGAATATGGAAGAAAGATATATCAGAATAAATAAAGATAAGTCCTTTTATCCCTTTAATTTGATCTTTTAATATTCAATACACACTTCACTTGCAATTAGATTTTTTCTTTTATATAAAATGTTATTAATCCTTTAAAATGCAGGTTGGATCAAGAAGAAATTGAATGATGAATTAATTATCTGAGAATTCAAGGGAGAAAGAGCTTCAGGCATCCTGTGAGGAAGCAACACAGGCTAAAAACTAGAGACTCAACTTGCTGCCATAAGGTTGAGTTGGTGACACACAACTATAGTCATCTCTCAAGGGCACAAGGCTAGGTCTGCCTTGGATGGAGAGTTTGCATTAGCAAGAAGATTGAGAAAGATGAAGACACAAAACAAGAAGAACCACTACAAGATTGTCATTGTGATTAGTTACTTTGAAAAAGGCAGAAATGATATTAAGAGGGAGTCAAACTTTGAGGATTCAAGGCTCAAGTTGTGAGCATGTCCTAGAATAGGATTCAGATTCTAATATTAGGAAATGGAGGAGAGTTCACTTCCAAAAGACTTCTTTGCAATATTTGAGGCAGGGATCAAGAGGGAGTTTTGTGTCTCACTAGGTTGCAGTGTTGCAAGGCCTAGTGCTAAGTTCTTGGAAGACCTATTTAGCTGCTGAGATCAGAGTTGAACAAGACATTTAATCTGGATTTGACATTGGTAGCTTTGCAAACCTATTCTAGATAGGGTGATCCAGGATGAGGTCAAGAAGGACAATCCTGAACTCTTGCAAGTCATTAGTGCTAGATGTGTGTGCTGGAAACCAATTCTCTAAGGCAAGCATTACAGGAAATCTTGGATGAGAAGGTTAGAAGGTTAATGAAAGTTCTTGGAAATTCAAGGGAAATTACACCCTAGACATCATGAAGATATTTGGTATAATGGATTGCAAATCCATGCCTACTCCGATGGAGACTAATTTGCAAAAGAGGATGAACCTATTTCAGATTTGGTAGATCCTCTTATGTATAGGCAATTGATTGAATCATTAATGTATCTAGTCAGTACTAGACCTGATATTTTCTATGCAATGAGTGCACTTAGTCAGTTCATGCATGAAGTTAGGAAAATACATCTAGTTGTAGCGAAGCATATCCTGAGATACTTGCGGGGAACAACTATATATGGCTTGAGATACTCTTCCAGTGTGGACCTAAAGCTGCAAGGATACTTTGTTTCTAATTGGGTAGGGAGTGTGACTGATTTGATGAGCACCTTTGTATGTTGCCTTAGTTTGGGGTCTACGATGAATTCTTGGTGTATCAGGAAGTAGTCTCCAGTGGTACTAAGCACCGCAGAGGCCAAGTATATCAAGTAGCTTGTGTGGTAGCTTGAGAAGCAATGTGGCTTTGAAAGCTCTTTGTAGGATTGTTTGGAAAATCATTAGAGATATAATGGTATTGAGGAAAGCCATCCAGTTGAGATACATTTGTACTGATGAGTAAACAGTAGGAATTCTCACAAGGCCTCTCTACAAAGAAAAGTTTGTGCACTTTCGAGACAAGCTTGGAGTTGTGGAGAATGGAGCCCTAGTTTAGAGAGAGACTCAATATAAGTGATTTTCTTTAATGCATTTTCCTCAGAGACAGAGGAATTTGAGGTGTAATCCCTTGTTAATGCATTTTCCTCAGAGATAGAGGAATTTGAGGTGTAAGCCCTTGTTAATTCATTTTCCTTTGAGATGGAGGAATTTGAGGTGTAAGCCCTTGTTAATGCATCTTTCTCTATGATGGAGAAATTTGAGGTGAAATCCCTTAGTTCCATCCTCTGGGAGTAGCCATGGTGGATGTCATGTTGAGTGACTCCATGACAACATCACGTGAGAGAGTCCATGATGATTTTATTGTACTTGTGTTTATTCACCCTCTAGGAGTAGCCATGGTGAACATCATGATGAGATGATGACATCACGTTGAGTGATTCTGTGATGGGAACTTGTGCACATATGATTAGCCATACATGGGAGTAGTCACGATGGTAGATATCATGTTGAGTGACTTGATGATGTGTTCTTTTCCACATATGGGTGTAGCTATTGTGGGTGTCATGTTGGAAGATTCCATGATTGTGTTTATCAAAAGTATTTCTCCCTAGCTAAGAGGGAGTGTTGATGTTGTAGCTTCGGGATAGATACTTCTACCTTGCATTGTGTTCAATAAATTTCATATAGCCTAACGACTATTTATTTATTGCGATTATTTAAGTGAAGAGGCACTTCACTTGGGAAATTATTATTATTTATTTTGGGGTAACCCTCCATGACACCCATTTACTTGAAAATATATTTCATATCTAGCCGAATTTGTTCATGAAGAGGTGTGACCTCTTCTCCACATTGTATAATTATGAGATCACTTCATTCCATCAAGGCATCTATTACATTCATTCCTTCATACACAAGTGTGAGTTCATAGAGAAGTGTGAATTGGTTCAAGAGTAGATCGAAGTTCTTCAAGGAGGCTGAATTCAATAACTAGAAAGAGCAAGATAATAATTTGTTATTGCATCAAGTTGTGGGTGTTTATGTTTGGCTTTTTATCAGCCTCATTGTAAAGATCATTGTTGTTTGATATTCAATATATAAGTGATATATTATTGTTGGGTTTTTCTCCCTCAAGTGGAGGGTTTTCCCAGGGTATATGCAGTGTCTATTTGTTTGAATTTGAATTAAAATATGCTTTTAATATTTGATCACAAAACTAATAGCTTGTAGGAGAACTCCCTGTTGATCTAGTACAGGCAAAGGGTGTTGTTGGACTAGCAACTTCAAATTTAGGTTATTTCCCTTTCTTAGCTTCTGCTTCTCTCTTTCTTTTGGCTTCTCTTACCTTTTCTACAGATATCCCCATTGTTTCTACAAAGAATTCCACTTATTTCCTTACTTTTCTAATTATTTTAGGCTTCTTTAGCTGATCATGGACTTCCAAGCTCTTTTTTGCATAGGTTCCAAACCTTTCTTCTGCCTAATCCAGAGGTTTGCTCAACAAATGTTTTGCATACATCTCCAAGATTTTCTCCTCAACTTCATATCCCGTAGGCATGATCCATATTGTTCTAGGATCAACAACTTCCATTAGGAATTTATCAATACCCACCGTGAAACAAATTGTATCTTTCTATTTCTCCACAATTGAAGTAGGGATTCTCTCTCTTCTCTGTATCATATTCTAGAAATTTTTGAAGTAACCCTAGAGGGCAATATTCTTGGTCTATCTATCATCGCTTCAAAACAAAAAAATATCATATTTGTATAGCTATAGGCTGATTCCTTTGCCAATGAACTTTTCCAACACCCCAAATCTCATTCATGAAATAAAATAACAAACATAACAGCAGATTACCATATTTAAAAGTGTTTTTTTTGTCCTTCTTAATCTTATTCAGATTCTCCATCAATTGACTTCTAAGCAGCTCACACAAATCATAATTTTCATTTTCTTTTACCATCTGATAGGTTGCATAAATGGCCATACATGATACTGAATTATCCCAGTTGGAGTGGTAAACTTTGTATCCAATGACCATTGATGCAAATTTTACATCCACTTCAACAATATCTTCAATTTGCATTGCCCTTCTATCAAATGTTGCATCGGTTTTATCAGTAACCATCTGATTCTTTACAGATTTAAAAATGGGTAGACCACCAGAAGAATTTAGACCTGTGACTACACTTATAGCCTCTTTTGTAATCTTGAAAGGTACATTCAACCACATGAAATTGACATGAACATGGCTCAAAATATATTGAACGCATTCGCTTTCCTCAAATAGGGGAAATTTCACAAATTGCGTGAACTTCTCTTCTAGGGTTTGGTATTCTGGCTTGACAGTGAAGTCCTATCCAAGTATATGATTGGAATACAAATTCATTATTTGTGAGGTTTCCAACTCTTCAGTATTAGCAAGAATGTAAGCCCTAATGTCTTCAGTATGCAAAACTCTGTACAACACATATGAAAAAGCACTAAGGGGCTTAGTCTCAACATACTTATAAGGATGCAACTTAAATTTTGGATGGGGTCTATCCTTGACCTCTACTACCAATGGAGTGGCCATTTTTTCAAATTCACAAATTCATAGGTTTTTCTAATAAATACCTTTTCGTTGGATCGAAGTTTGATCACTAAATATTTCTCACTTGAATCTTGCCACAACTCAACAAAGTTCTCTCTAGGGCTTTCCAAACTTCTTTTATCCAAAATGCAAAGTGAAAAATGAAAGATAAAAATGGCTTTTTATCATTTGCACAACTAACCCTTTTTTCGCAATAAATGATTTTACCCTAGTTCATCCGGTTACCCTATTTTCATGTACTGAGACAAATAATTCTTCTACGGATCTCCCATACTATATAATACCTTCTCCAATTGGTTCAACAACATCTGAATAGCATCTGGGCACTTACTGAACCTATCCACATTCCACTGTCAATTACCGACAAGGGGTTAAGAGCTTTTCTTGTTAGCTCCCCTTAGGCCAAAGGCCTAAAATTAATTCTCGAAGGAATTACCAGAAGCAGATTCTAGTGCAGTCACATTTCTTTCAACAGAGGGTTTCTTTTTTACCCATTTCTTTTGCATTTTCCTCCTGATCACATCTATAGTAACTTTACCTTTTCCTTTGACATCCTGTTGCATGTTTTGTTTTACTTCACTTCTTCTATTCAAATAGAATCTAGCAATATGGCCAAATTTGTTGTAGTTGTAACACACAACATTTCTCTATTCAGACCAACTATTCCACTAATTTTTCCTTGATCTACATTGATTAGCAATATTCCCAAATTGCATGCATAGCATATGATATCTCTGTGAAAGTGGTTTATCACATTTTTGCACTCATTGGACTTATGACCAAACTTATTACAATTAAAGTACTAACCTGAGAATGATGGTCCACTTGGATTCATCCTGCTTCTACACTGAGAAGCCATATGGCCGAATTTATTGCAAGTAAAACAATAACCATTGAATCTTTGAGCATTTGGTTGTCTTACTAGATTTCTTCTAGCTCCATTCATCTGATTTCCTTTCCCGAATCTTCCTTGTCTAGAATTCCTTTGTCCATAGTTCCTTTGTCCAGATCTGGAACTCTCAACTTCCTCATAACTAAGACGTCACTTGTCACCATCAGTCCTTCGACCTTTAATCAGTTCATCAAGCTTGGCTGAACTAGCTTTGAATTTCTCCGTGTACTCATTTGCAGTAGTAAGTTCATCTCTAAGATCATCAAGTTGTTTTTCAAGCACTTCCTCATTGTTTTTAGATTGTTCCAATTCATTGTCCAATCAGTTGCATTGATCAAATTTTTCTTTCAAGGATTGAGAAAGCTTTTCTTCATTCTTCTTTTTATCTTCAATTTCCTTGGTCATTTTCATCATGATAGATTCCATCTCACACTTCAGGGAAACATTTTCTTTGGAAAAATTTTAACATTCTTCTATTTTCTCCTTCAAGTCATGATTGAGTTGTTCATCTTCCATGCTTTTTTTCTTCTGCTTAAGTTGAGTATATAATTCCTTTCTTTTCTCCCTTGACTCATTGATTTTGTCTTTCAATGACTAGATGAATTTCTCTACATTCTCAAGACTTTCTTGTAGTTCTCGTTTCTCAGATTTTGACTAGTCAAGATCATCTAGGGCCACCAAGAGTTGTTCTTTAAGATTGCTTGAATCCATTGAAATCACTCTCCAAGATCTCCCCAAGCTATTAGAATTATTTTGAGGGACTAGCTCTGATACCAATTGTTGGAAACAAGCAACACTGAGAGGGAGGGGGGGTGAATCAATGTTCCACAAAAATTAACTTTATTATTCTGATCATTAACCCACATAAAAAATTCAACCAAAAGTAATATGCAGAAACAAAAAGAAAATAACCACAACACCATAACACAAAGATTTTTACATGGAAACCCTATTAGGGGAAAAACCACGATGGATGGTCAATCCACAATATAATCTATGTATACTAAAAAAAATTACAATATGGGAATGCACTTGCATTTAGGCTCACTGTCTAGAGGTCACTGCTCAAAATAGGAAGGCACACTACCTTACAAGGATTTGGATTAGATCCAAGAGAATTAACTTAGAGAATAACATCTATAAATGTTTGATTATAGTTCCAGTTAGGCTCAGTAGTCAATCTTCTATCCTTCTAACTGACTTTGGACTTCTACTCTGACTCACACCACACAATATTTATGCACAAGTGAAACTGTGCATAAAATACTCAATTACCCTTATGGTATTTGCAATACACATTGAAATTCCATACATATATATCAAAATGATATAATAGATCATTTATATATCTGCGACTAGCAATTTAATCGCAACAAGTAAGCTACAATCGAACTTAAGAATATTTGCAACTGTTGGCTCAAATCATGAGTTTTATTCAATGCGCATCCACAACAATTGGCCATGACTTAGCGTGGACCCAAGTCAAGATGATCAAACACAAAAAATTCAAATAAACACTCCTCGAATATTTGTGACATGTTATAACACCTGGGTCAACCACAAAAAATTGATGAACATAAAATATCCAACCAAATCTCCAAACTTACACACAACATGATATGAGGCATTGGGATTTTTGGATAACACAAGAAATGTACTGATAGACCTCCCATGAGATCCACAACTCAAAATAACAACATAAAATCTACAAGTGAATTGAGGAACACAAAATAGCCAGATGCTCTATTCTTCCTTGACTATCTTCAATCTTTCTGCCGGTATGAGAAAATGATGTCATGCGGATCCAAACACCAACAAGGGTTGCCATCAATGACAACACCAAATTTTTTTTTGCAGTGTCTCTTGCCAACACCAATTCCTTGATGATTACTTTCACTAGAAATGGCTACTATATCAAACCATCATGCAACCTTTGAAAATACTTTTCTTTTTCTTTAGAGACATGCAACGAAAACATGTGTCTAGCCTATGTAATTTTCAACCCCACAAGAAAACACCCAATAGTGTAGATTTACTTTCAAAATTAGTATTTATCACTCAAAAAGAGTGTAGTGTCACCAAGTGTACATTTTACCTTTATCTAAGTTGTTCCAACCTATAGGCCCCTTTTCATTTTCCACCCAATGGCACAAGCCAAGACTGAACAAATCTCAAGCAATTCTTAAACTAGCAGTTACACAATATTTATGTGCAATGTAATAGTCGATAAGAAATGATCCCATTGACCACAGACCAATTTTGTTTTGCCATAAAGTTCTCCTTGGCGGCGTTAGGATTTCCTCAAACTCGTGGGTTTCCATTCCAATCATCCCGATCCCCGCATCAAAGTGGAGTTGGGGTTTCTCAATCTCTACACTGCCAAAGAGAAAAACTACCGCTTCGCCAAATCCAGCGCACAGGAGAAAATACACGCAGAGGTTAAAATACTAGTAAAAATGTACAAGGGAAAAAATTTGAGCATAACAATCATGGGCCATAGCCTTGGAGTTCAGGTAAATAGCTTCAATTTTAGTTCAAATGTGAGTCATGATCTAAATGTTTCGTACCCCTTTTTGGGGGTTTCTAGATCAAATAATCACTAGTTATTGCAGGTCACAAGATTTGAGGGAGGGGGAATTTGTATAGGAAGTGCATTTCATCATACTATAGCAGATGAAAATTCATTTTGGCATTTTATGAAATTGTGGGCAGAGTGCAACAGAAGCCTTCCTATTTCAAAACCCCCCCTCCAAATTAGGACAATGTTCAAAGCATAACATGAGACGATGATGGGGATATCTTACAAGGCCCATCAAAGGATTAACAAGGTGTAGATTTACAAGTTTATGTGAGATGACACAAAAGGAATTAGTTCTACCAATCCATAGAAGCATGAAAATAGCATCCAAAAAAAAGTGGATCAGAAAATAGAGATTGTATACAAAACATTTTGTTTTATAGGAGAGAGAATTGCAGCTTTGAAAGAGTGAACGTGGGAGTCTACTTCATTTTTTGTAGTGGCCTCATAGTTCTGGAGATGCGTAATCAAAGCTCAGGAGATCCCAAAGGAAGAGCCCATTTATTTCTATGTGCTGGCTAATTATAGAGGTCGTGTGAAACTGCCTTTGCCTCCAACATATTTTGGAAATTGCTTGATTTGGTGCGTGGCCAAAACTCCAACCGAGAAACTGGTGAAGGAGGACATCCACTTCACTGTTGGTGTCATCAAGGAGTTTATCTTTGTCTGAACCTCAAGAAACTACCAAGAACGCTTTTGACCAAAGCTATCAATGATTTGCACTGTTCCATTTATCGATTAGCAAATCCTGACATCAGACTGGGGGAGATCCTGGTGTGGTCTCCCCACATAAATAGCCTATTAGCTAATAAGTGTTGCTGTGCCAAGTGGAACATCTTCATTTTGTTTTGAAAATAATTTCATGGCGGCCCCCTTTCAATGGAACTAACCAATGACACTCTAATATACAACTTAAAAATTGGAAAGCTTTTGGGGGAGCATCATTGTGCCAAGTGGCACATTGTGGGGAACTTACTCACAAAACTACCTTTGCCTCCTCCTTTTCATAATGATGTGTGAAGCTGCAATTTGTTTTACTAGCACTACTTAAAAGGGAAACAAAAGCCTTGGGTGGGAGAAATAAGCATTGCCTCAACATGTGGAGTAATATGTGAAAACCTTATTTAGCCAAAAATAGAGTGAATGTCGCCTAAACAATAAACTACAAGGAATAAAAGGAAACCCCCTGCATCATGGGTGATTGTTGCATTATTCAATTGATGTCTCCCATCAAAAACTACAAAATTTATACTTGCTCATAGGGGACCTTCACCTATGGAGGAAGAACTTGATATTCTCTAGATTGCAGCCTAAAACCAAAAAGGTAAAAGCTTAACCCCTAGATCAAAGCTTCTGGAGAGTGGATTGTAGGGATGTCCACTCACCCTCAGAAGGTTGAGTTTTCTTTTTTAGTGCTTCAAAAACTTTATCTAGATCAATAATTTATTTGAATGATAAATTATTCAAGCTCTACACTCACTCTCATCTGATATTCTAATTAAGCATTTGTAGGAGTGCCTCCACCTCAAACACACTCGACATCTGGCTCAGACCCTAGAAAGTCGTTGAATCATTTTTCTTATTCTCTAACAATTATTTAATCTGGTCCTCAAAGAGGACTAAATAAGACTAATTATTATATATATTCCCCTTCATTTCCTTCACTAATTAGTCCAAATTATTTAAGCATGCTTTACATTTCAAGGCATCTTTATTACAACTCAAAAATTTGTTCACTTTTACCACTGTTCACCTTCTATTGTCAACACTTGTTTCTCAAAGGGTGTCCTTAGTTACACTCTATAGCTTCTATACCCGAAGTTATGAGTCTTCAACCTTGGGGAAGACAAAATCAAGGACCTTCTCCATATCTATGCTCAATTTATGCAAGTCCTCTATGAACCCAATCATCGGCTTCAAGTGTGAGGCTATATTCTTGATCCTCTCCCAATAGGAAATATATAATTGCTAGACCATGGGAAGGATATTTGTAGTTTGTCAGCTACTAGAGAGGTCATCTTTAAGCTATTGAATTTGTTGGTCCTTGGTCAAGGGCTCTTGTTGTATCTTTTTTTGCAAGCTCATTGAGTCAGGAAATATCCTTTGAGCCTGAGACAAGTGTGCAACCTTCTCCTATACCTTTCCCTTAGCGTTTATGATCTTTTTTTTCAAAATGTCATTCACATCTTGGGCCTCATCCAAGTTTTTTTGTAAGTTGACCTTTTTAATCCATTCCAATTAGAAGGCCTTTTTTATTACCTATTCTTGTAGCTCATTTGTGAGCTAAGTGATCTCCATATCCTTGATTTTACCCTCCATAGCTAGCTAATCAGTCTATGGTGACCTTTATGTGAGTAATATCATACTCCTTTGCCTGTTGGCTGACCTTGAGGAAATTAATGGTCATTTCCTTTTGTGTTTCCTCCATCAATTCAAATTTATCCTATCGGTGGGCTTCAACTAGGTTCAAGCCTACTGCATGGATGGAGTAATCCACAACAACATTTTATCTTGGGGCATAATCATCGTAGGTGTCATGTAGGAAATCATCAAGGAATTTTATAGAGGATCGTATAATGACCTCATATGAGGCACCAACATGATCTTGCATTTCTATTGCCCAACCTCATGGGTATTTCTTGTTATGTCAGTTTATTGGTGAAACTAGGTAGGGGACTAGATAGTTTCTCCCATGAAGGGAGATCCTTACGCAAATCCATAAGGAATTATCACATATTGTTGTGATGCAATGGATGTTGTTCCTATGGGTATGGAAGGTTGAATAAGTATGGTGGATGGAGATAAAGGAGGAAAACCATGGAGTGGGATGGCCATAAGTTGCATCATGATGGTGGTAGATCAAATAGATAAAGTTTGGGGGTGGAAAGTGATGAAATTATGGTAGATGGTTGGGTGGTGATTGGGGTAGAAGTGGTGGTAGACATGGAAGGGGTAAAGAAATAAGATGCTAAAGAGAGGATAGGAGGAGTGAAACTTACTTGCTTGTATGTGGCAGTTGGTAGTGTCTGCATTGTTATGATATCTACATCTCTATTTTCTTCCTCCTCTTCATCCCCTACTCCTTTAATCAGTATACTCCTTTGTTTCTTTTTGGGATTAGAGAGGGATTTAGACAATATCACCTCAATGTTGGGATGAGTACTCAATGTTTATGTTTTCCCTAGAGTAGGCCATGTGTTTGGCCTCTATATCTCATGGACCTCTTCTCCCTCCCATATGGGGCTTTCCCCTCCTTTCTCTTCATCGCCTTCTATATCATCTTTCTCCACGAAGGCCTCTTCTACGTGTTTCTCATCTGACATTTTTTTCTATTGCTCATTTGAGTCCACCTCATCAAAATTTAAGTCCATTTGGTATATTTATTGCCTATATTTCTAATAGTCTTTGATTTTTTCCTTGCTTCAGTCTCATTGGAGTAGCTATGCTCTCAAACCTTTGGTCAAGATACTTGAAGGATCAAAATCATGGATTATTTTGTAGAACTCCCATGGATGACAAATCTTAGTGTGGATCTCTGATAAGTCAATGTAGAATTTGATGTCATCTTCCATTGGCTAATTTTTCTCCTTGAAGTATGGCCAAGGGTCATATATTAAGGGGAGGTGGATCTAAGAGCATCTATTCAACCGTTAAGGTCAAAACTCCACTAATCATTTATTTGGTCTAGATTAAGGCATGCTAGCTTGAGTGTAAGAAATTGCCTAGTCGACCTTTTGACAATAGTAATAGCTCCCCTTAAAAAGGGGAGATCATATATAGCCTTATTTTTTCTTCCTAAGCCATAAATGGAGTCTGTTACAACTGTAAAATTTTGAAAATTTCATGGCTGCACATACTCATTAGTTTCCAAAAATGCCCATACCATCTGCTTTTCATATCATGTTTTCCCATGCATTAGTTGATTTTCATCATTTGGTCCCCTAGAATTCACTTGTTCCTGAGCATTTAAAAGTATAAACTGTATTAGCGTAACATCTTGCAAGTCTCCCTGATTCACAATGCCTTTTATTCTAATATATTCCTTTTTCAGTTTATTGGCAAGGTATTGGGAAAGTCTTGTCGATGTTATTTCATTTGGTAAGACACATATCGACAAGACATAGTTCATTGTTTCATGGAAAGGTGGGTCCCATCGGTAGTATTGTTCCATCAAGATGAAGTTAGGAAGTCTTGCTGACCCCTATGTCACACTGACAAGATCACATTAAAGGTTTGGTAGTATACTTGGACAAGAATTGATTCGGCGAGATTGTCTTCTTTGGTGAGAGATAGGAAGCTCATATTGAATGAAGTTCCATCGGTAGGAAAACCACTGTCTCAGCGTTTGAAGTTGACGAAGGATAAATTTTGGCAGAACATAATCAAAGCAGAGGAACATCTTCCCAACCTTCAATGTCACAGCAATACACTTATGACTAAAGGGATAGCTATCGGTGAAACTCAACACATCGATGAGACTACATGATATCAAAGCGATATAAAATCTAAGGTAGTCGGAAAGACTCAGAACATTGGTATGACTATAGGATTTCATAGTAGGTGTCTAATGAACATGGAAAAGGCCTAAACAACTGGATCGTTGTAGATGTGAATGCGAATGGACATGAATTTTCATGTGGCCAATATAAATACTCATTTTT
>VDFB02281718.1:0-61823 GCA_007258455.2 Sequoia sempervirens
GCTTGCTCATTGAATCAACATGAGCAACAAAACATGAACCCGATTAAGACTCAAAGCTATCAAATCGATACAAATGGTTCTCATGATCAACTATCCCTTAGCAACAACCTTCTCAAGATCTTGCAACTGTCTAATAGTCACATTCGGTGAAGTAAACTCAACTAACTTCCCAGCTCCAGAATGACAAATCTGATATATGGAAAGTAGATTCGTTGAAATATCAAGAACAAGAAGAACATCCTCAATGTACCCATCTAGCATCTGAATGAAACCTATCCCAAAAATTGGAACCTGTGAAGAGTTCTCAACTATAATCTGAGAAGTAGAAGTATGAACAATGGAATCAAGAAGATCGCATGAATCAATCATGTGATGTGAAGCACTTGAATCAAGAATCCAACTATCTAAAGATGAATGAATGACCCATGTTGAAAGAGCTTTCCATTTATCCATGGAGGAAGACTTCCGAACTGAAATGCTATGCTTCTTCATAGCTTCCTCCAAGGCTTATAATATCTTAAAACAATGAGCTACATCATGCCTAGTGTTTCCACAAAATGAACAAGGATCTCCTTTCTTTTTCTTGGACTTGGAAGAAGAATCTCTAGAGGTAGAAGAAGGAGATGGAGTGGACTTCTGATTGTTATTCAGCTTTAGTTTGGAGGGAGTCTCACTTCCTGAATATGATTCTGTCTTGGGTTGCTTCTTATTCTTTCCTTTACCCAACTTGGATGATTGAGCCATTAGAGCATGATTCTTAGAGCTAGGTAGTGCATCCAACTGAATCAATTTTTCCTCCTCCTTAGTAAGATGCTCACAAAACAACTCAAATGAAGGAATTTTATAATCTTTCCCCATGGTATCCATAGTTGAATAGAAAGTAGAAGAAAAAATTTGATAAGGGCCTTTTAACTTAGGCAAAATTAAGAAGATACATTCATCTCTAGATTTATCATGCCCACGTCCTTTTAATTGTGACAAAATCGGCTTGAATTGTGTAAGGAAATATTGAATTGAAGGAAATGCATTTGGAGAGAGTGATTGTAGATCCTCTTAAAGTTGCAAGACTCTAAACTAATTACTTTTACCATACAATTCTTCAAGTTTATCTCAAACATTCTTAGATGTTTTACACTCTGCAATATGAAACAACAAGACTATTAGATACATGTAAGCCAATGATCCCTTTTTCTTCATCCATTTTACATCTATGGATAAATTTTCCATAATCCCTTGTGAATTCAAGTTGTTCTGCATCTAACATTGGCCATAGACCTTTAGATTGTAACAATTGAGTCATTTTTAGCTTCCATGTATGATAATTGTGTGGAGTAAGTGGTCCAATTTTCCTTAGATCTGCCATGAACAACAAAGGAAAGAAGACAATGTAGCACTTAATTGTGCCTTTCAACCCCCCCAAAATGTATTAAAATTCAATTTGCAACCCCTAGAAAATTACAATGAAGAAATTTTGCAATTTGTACAAGTGACAAGCTCAAATCAACCAGTTATAATACATGGTGATTTTTACAATTTTTAGTAAAAAGAGCTTGCCAAAACTAAAAAAGAAGGTTACAAATAGATTCTTTGCATTTTTTTAGCAATTTCAAATTATTTTTTTCCAAATTTTGACTTCGTATGCAAAAGTTATGCTAGTTACAAGTAATAAATGCACTTGTACCTTTGGGCTGAAAAAACTAGCAAAAAAATGGAAAAATCAGAAAAAATCACCTAAACCACTGTGAAGCTTGTTGAGCTAGCTTTCTAATGATATCTCATTTGCGAAAAACAGACACTGTGGTGAAAAGTTATGAATTTTTGAGAAATTGGCTAAATTATGCTTGCAATGATGACCCCCTGGCAAAATAAAAAATTTCCAAAAACCAAATTCATCTAAAGTAGAATTTTTTTATATGAGAATAGGGGTTTTTAGGCCTTTTGAATGTAATGAAAAGGTTCATTTGGGCCAAAAATGCTCCAATAAAAAGTTGTTCGTAGATCTAAGCTTCAAACCCCCATTTGCCAAAGTTGCAAATGGTGACCAAATCAAGTGAAACAAAAGAAAAATATGACTTTCTCGAGCCTCCTGGATTCAATGGGACAACTAAAAACACTGCCACTATAGCCAAAAGTGCTGTAATCACCATATCTCACCAAAATGTATACATGCAATAGAGGATTAAAAAATCTTTGCAAACCCTTTCTAATTGTCAAGATCGTATTGAAACATAAGAGAAGAGCATACAGGGAATTTGCGAGATCTTAAAAGAAACTCAAATCATAATAGAAAAATTGATGGTAGAAACTCTCTAATAAAAAAAATGGAAGGGGCTTGCAAGATTCAAAGATCTAATACCATGTTGAAGTGAACAACCAAGATCTTCAATCTGCAACACCAAATAACCTCCACAAGGGATAGAGAGAAGCAATAATGGAAGATGCTATTCCACCAAACAAGGATTGCAATATGATACAATGTGCAATATTACTACAATACAATACTATGCAAAATATGCTAGAGATGCCTTGCTTATAAAGGCGGGGATGATAAATAGGATAAGACAAGATCATGACAAGTGTATTAATCCTATCACATGAGACAACTAACTCATAACTACCTAGGATAATGTAAAGTCAAGACAACTAATACTTATCTAGATAAGACAACTAAGACTTGTTTAGATAATACAACTAAGACTTCTAGAAAGAATCTTTTATCCTAAGTAAACTTAACATGTGAACTAAGTCCCCAAAGTCCCTAGTAAAATAATTAACGAGGTACAAGACTTTATTCACACCAACAATCTATATGACCTTATTACTCATTGATTATGAAATTAAATCAAAAAATCTTTTGATTTTCATTAGGAGCATCATGCATTCCATTTTTTACATTTGAGCCACTATTTCTATATCTTCACATTAGGGGCATCAATAATCCCTTATTTTTACACACATTTTTTATTTACTACATTATCTTTGGCCATATGAGGTCTCTTATTTTATCTAATATTTCATAATTACTTCTTACATTTTAGCACTGAATTCATTTATGTCCTAAATAGCCACCTTAACACATTGGGAAGTGTGACACCTTCTATTTTATCACATTAGGGGTATCAAATCTTCTATTTTATCACATTATGAGCATCATGTCTTCCCTTTTATCGAATTGGGAGAATAATGCATTTCCTCTTTATCATAGTGAGGAATCAAGCCTTCCCATTCAAAATCATCATGCTTCCTCTTTATATATTGCACCTTCATAGACACATCTTTCTATTTGGAAGCATCATGCTTCCCTTTATTAGGAAAATCAACCATGATGATCAATCCATTTCCTATATAACCTCAATATAACATTCTTTGCTTTTCCATTGTTCTCATAAGCTCTTATCTTAACCGAATAAATTGGAGGAGTAGCAGGAATAGTATATGCATCTTTGACATATTGCAAACACCAAACCCTAAAGAGATCAAATGAGTTTCCATTTGAAATCTCCAAAAAGTGATTTTTGTTCCATTAAACCTAGGCACCTTATGAGATTCTTTTTATGCCATCCCAAATATTCCTCAAGTTGTTAAAATTATTCTAAGGAACTAAACTTTAATACCAATTATTGAAAACACACCAGAATACTAAGAGGGGGGGTGAATCAATATTTAATCAAATTTTAAAACCCTTTGAAGCAAATTGAATCTTAAACTTTATAGCATATGCAAGAACATGAAAGATAAAAATAATGCATGACACCACACAACACTATATGTACGTGGAAAACCCCAAAGGGGAAAAACCACATTGAGAAAAGCTGCTAAGAGCTACTATCCTAATCTAGCTTCACAAATGAATCCAAAGTTACGACTTCTTTTTAGGGCTACAACCCAAGGAAGAAAATACTCCTTGAACAAACTCAAAAAATATTACAACATGATAGTCCTATAGTTTGAATATTATAATGAAGCTTTTTTTCTTTTTTTATTAAGAGGAGCAAATGCTTTTGACTCAAAGCTATGAACTGGTGAGATCACAAACATGGGACCTCATCCCCACTATAAGTTCTCAAAAATTACACCCCAATGGGGTTTGAACCTTGATGACAAGAATAACAAAACACCTTAACCATCACATCATGCCACTATTGGCAACAATGAAGCTCAATACTTTTGATCATTGCAATTCTACTTTTTTCCTTCTCTTTTTGATGATTGTAATTCTTCCTTGACAACTTCTACAACTTCTTCAAATATCTTCTCTATAGCTTACTAGCTCACTTCTTTCAGCCTTCAAGAAGTTTTTTTTCAGCTCACTACCTCCAGCAATCAGTTAAACACACTCTTCACTTCCCTTCTGTCACATAGATATGATCAAATTAAATCCAGATAAGATTTTTCACTTCTACTCTTTCTCTTTCAGTTGCTTACATAAACATCATAATGAATTACACATCCTCAATTCAATCACCCAACCTAGATCAACTATGTTTATAATTTGTACATGATATTACATTGATTACATTACATATGTTGGCCTCCAACAAAGAATATTACAATTACAAGTTGGCCAAAGATCAAACACCAACATGAATTGTGTAGAAGCCAAGCCCCAAAAAGTGGACTGCACATAACACTAGAAGAGGAACACACCTTGTAGATTCCAACACATGCTTAACTTGGTCCTAAACACTTCACAACATTGGCCTCCAATGAAAAACATCCACACACTTCGTAAATTCAAATTAGGCCAACCTTAGGCAATAAAATATAGAACTTGTAGCATATCGGCCATTAGAGTTCATCGAGGAACACATGAAAGATTAAACATTACTTTTTCTTCACCTAGATGAGTCAACATGAACCATACAAAACCTTAAAACACTTCTTGAACTTCATTCAACCTTGAAATTTTGACACACACCCTCAACATACCTTAGTCATCCAGGAAAAAGCATAACCCAATAGCACTTCTATTCTGAACCACAACTTGTTCTGTAGAAACTAGAAAACACATTGTAGAGGAACATAAAACATCACAATATCTTCAGGAACACTATCCACCAACTTATTCACCACTTCATACAAGCTGGCGTAAGCCAATAGACACTGAAACTGGCCACCAAACAATACAGTCTTGTACTCTATCACTTTAAAATTTCTCTGGAGAAGGACTAATGATATGAAAATTTAGATATAGCACCTTCACTACATACTAAAATTAAATTCTAAACCACACCAACATAACTACAAACATGGAGGTATGCAAAACAAAAATTTGCACCTCTTTGAACATCCTCATAGAAACAACATAGACTTGAATCCATCACAAACACAAACACCTTTCTGGTAATCCAAACAACATGAAACTTGTATTACACAAACCTTGAAAAAATATGAATCTATCTTCAAAAATGAAGGAGCACAACATCAACAAGGAGAGATTTAGAGCATCTTACAGAGACTGGTGACCAAACAGTCATATTACAATACTACAACAACCAAACTACGACCAACTCAAAAATACTTATGACAACCAAACTGCAATAGTGTTAAGCATAGGCTAGTATATGTAATTATTTGAATGTTTCCAACCTCATCCTAAAAAAATGCATGTTGGAAATCTCTTTAGTTACCCAATTTTCCTACATATTCGTTCGTTTTCAAATAAGATCAAGGTGAAATCTATATGTAGTTCTATTTTTAATTTAATTTTGATGTGAATTGCCAAATGTGGGTATGTAGCCTTTTCTAGGGTCCTTTTTTCCCTAAATAATTCCTCTACATCTACTACCTGTTGGAAATAGGATGCCATTTAATTTCAATCCTAAACATTATTTATTTCATGTATCTCCTAAGTCCTTGGAATGTGTTCATCAACACTAGGATTAGGAAGAGATTAATATTTGATGAAATAATCATGTTAATTGGAATTTGTAATTAATTCTAAATAATAGGAGCATGTGAGGGGGTCCAATATGAGTTCCTAAAGAATAGGAGCACATGGGGCACCCACATGGTAGGTGACACTCACCTTGAGTTCAGTTAACTATTCAGAGTAAGAGATAACACTTTTGAATGCATGTAAAGATCCTAGGAGTTAGGGCTTTATGTTTGCATGCATGAAGTTTAGTTCAATTCAGTTCATATTAGTTCAGTTCATTTTAGTTTAGAATCAGTTTAGTTTAGTTTAGTTTAGTTTAGTTTAGTTTAGTTTAGTTTAGTTCAATTCAGTTCAGTTATGTTTAGTTATGGTTCAATTATCTTCAGTTAGTTTTATTTGAATGATAGTTAACTTCAATTAACTTGGAATGCATGGCTAATGACTTGAGTTTCATGACAGATAATAGGCACTACCTCTAGTTAACAGGGGATGACCATTCTTGCATGAATGGTGTTGAAAAATGTTTTAGTTAACAAAAAATGACTTGGACCCAACTTGGGTGCCCAAGTTGGCTTCTTGGAATTAACTCCTTTGCATGTTGAGATATTTTAGGAGGCTCAGTTAAGTGGGACCACTTTTGGGCACCTACTTTGAGGATGAAGCCTTGAAGATATTTACAGAACAGAGGTTGAGTTGCTACTTCAGTTTGGGATGCCCAAATGCATGAAGATGAGGATTTGACATTGTTCTTCATTACATAACTCTATTTGCATGAGATAGGCATACCTTTTAGGGATACGGCTTGAGCATTGTAATTGTAACTCAGTTGGAGTTTACAAAGCTGATTAAAGCCTATATATCTCAAGCAAGTTGAAGAGAGTTGTGATCAGTTTTTATTGTAGGTTGTGAAGAAGTTTTGGTGAAGGAAAAAGAAGCGTTCTCAAGCAAGAATTGGAGCTATTGTAATCTACTTCAGAGATTGAATAATAAAATAATTCTTGGTGGATTTTTTTCCCGAAAGGGATTCTTCACGGTACATTCTTGTGTAATCTTTCTAATATCCTATCTACTTTTTTTATCAACTTTTGTCTACATTCTACAAATAGTAAAATGGATTAATCTGATAATCACCCACAAAGAACATGTAACAAAAGGAAAAGCATATTTAGATCATCAATATTAAAGTTTTACAAAGTATTAAGCTAAGAAAACACCTCAATTTTCAACATTTGGTATCAAAGCTAAGGTTGGGTAGAGTATTGGGATGCCTTTCTCTTAAAAGATTGGATGTTTTTTGGCTGTAGTGGGAGCTTTTACTATTTTTATTATTTCTAATTTTGGAAAATAAGTTTCTTACAAGAGGTATATATTCTTGTTTTAGAAGATGTTTATCATGTGTCATTGAGAGCTTGGATTCACAGGTTTGGTGTGAGCTTATGAAAAAATTGTGGTTTTGATTATGTGCATCATGATGCCATGGGATTGCTCAGTATCACGGTTCAGTGGGAGCATTTGGAAATGAAGTGGATTCTTGGTTGTAGGATGGTTTTGTTATTATGTCATAGTATACTCTTGATTAGCGGTTTAGAGTTGTGGCATGGTACATGTTATGATAATTTTGATCATGAGGAAATGTCTGAAATTCCATATGCTTTTGAAAGTGATGGCTTGATGTTTATCTTGTTGTCATGTATAGCTTGGTATCACAGTTCAATGGGAGCTTTGGTAGGATATAGTGATCTTCATGAAGAGGATGGTAGTCAAGATTCCATGTGTGACTCGGTACCATGGTTCAGTGGGAGTTCTTGGAAGTGATGTAGATGCATCATTGGTAAGGTTATCTCCATGTGATTGGAGATATGGTTTCTTGGTTTAGAGTGTATTTGTTATGGTGTCATGTTATACTCTTGATACTAGTTTAGAGTTTGGCATATTACATGTTCTCTTGAGACTAGGATGTATAAGTATGGTATGGTGCATGTGATCTCCTATGAGGAGATGGTTAGATCATGGATGTCATGATTATGTTCTTGATTCATGATTGGAGCTTTGACATTGATCTTGTGTAGTTCTCTTAAGTATTGGGTACATTAATCATTTGCTTGATTACTTCATGAAAGTGTTGTGCTGCATTTGGAGTTTAGCATGGATTGGTTGGTTATAGGTCCTCATGGATACTTGGAGAAATAGGTGAGGTTGGAGTTCTCTTATGGTAAGAGATATTTGTTGGAATGGATACAAGCAAGAAAATATTTTTCAACAGAAAAGACTGAGGAGCCTACACCTTGGTTGAATGTGAGTTCAACACACTCGATGGTTTAACATGCCTCCGAAGAGGTAGTTTGGATATAGAGGCTTGGGAAAGGTATTGGTTTGGTTGATAATGTGAAGGTATTAATTGAGAAAGTTGACACTTTAATTAATGTTACAGATTATCTTATGAAACTATATAAGTTCTCTTGGTTTTAATCATTTTCTTGGAAGCTTCATGATTATGCAGGTTACATTTGAAGTTACCATGGATTGATTAGTTGGAGTAGGAAGGCCATTGGCCTTGATTCCTAGACTTGATTTAAAATTATTATTCCTTGTTAGAATAATTGCAATGTATAATGTCAATTGGGAGAATGTTGGAAATAGGATGCCATTTAATTGCAATCCTAAACATTATTTATTTCATGTATCTCCTAAGTCCTTGGAATGTGTTCATCAACACTAGGATTAGGAAGAGATTAATATTTGATGAAATAATCATTTTAATTGGCATTTGTAATTAATTATAAATAATAGGAGCATGTGAGGGGGTCCAAGATGAGTTCCTAAATAATAGGAGCACATGGGGCACCCACATGGTAGGTGACACTCACCTTGAGTTCAGTTAACTATTCAAAGTAAGAGATAACACTTCTAAATGCATGTAAAGATCCTAGGAGTTAGGGTTTGATGTTTGCATGCATGAATTTCAGTTTAGTTCAAATCAGTTCAGTTTAGTTTAGTTTAGTTTAGTTTAGTTTAGTTTAGTTCAGTTATGGTTTAGTTATCTTCAGTTAGTTTTAGTTGAATGCTAGTTAACTTTTGTTAACTTGGAATGCATGGCTAATGACTTGAGTTGCATGATAGATAACAGGGACTACCTCTAGTTAATAGGGGATGACCATTCTTGCATGAATGGTGTTGAGAAATGTTTCAGTTAACAAGAAATGACTTGGACCCAACTTGGGTGCCCAAGTTCGCTTCTTGGAATTAACTCCTTTGCATGTTGAGATATTTCAGAAGGCTTAGTTAAGTGGGACCACTTTTGGGTGCCTACTTTGAGGGTGAAGCCTTGAAGATATTTACAAAATAGAGGTTGAGTTGCTACTTCAGTTTGGGATGCCCAAATGCATGAAGATGAGGATTTGGCATTATTATTCATGACATAACTCTATTTGCATGAGATAGGTGTACCTTTTAGGGATAGGGCTTGAGCATTGTAATTGTAACTTAGTTGGAGTTTACAAAGCAGATTAAAGCCTATATATCTCAACCAAGTTGAAGAGAGTTGTGATTAGTTTTTATTGCAGGTTGTGAAGAAGTTTTGGTGAAGGCAAAAGAAGCATTCTCAAGCAATAATTGGAGCTATTGTAATATACTTCAGAGATTGAATAATAAAATAATTCTTGGTGGAGTTTTTTCCTGAAAGGGTTTCTCCATGGTACATGCTTGTGTAATCTTTCTAATATCCTATCTACTTCTTCTATCAACTTTTGTCTACATTATACAAATAGTAAAATGGATTAATTAGATAATCACCCACAAAGAACATGTAACAAAAGGAAAAGCACATTTAGATCAGCAATATTAAAGTTTTACAAAGTATTAAGCTAAGAAAACACCTCAGTTTTCAACACTACCCACAAAGGGAAGCATTAGTTCATTAAGTACTTAGTCATATTGACCAAAACTTGTTTACTAATATATTCTAATTTTATTCCTAGTTGAGCACTTAATTATCCTTAAAACACATGAACTTAATTGAGTAATACTTTCTTTAAAATTTTAATATAGATTAAATTTTAAACCATTAATAGTTTATTTATTTGAATGCATCCTCCTTGAGTGATTTTTTTTGGATTTTCTATCTTGATGAAAATACTAAACTAATAATTTATTTATCTTTTTAATGTTAGACTAACATTAGTTATTTAAGGAATATCCCTCAATCACTAAAATATATTATCAGTATGTTCCTTATTATTTGTTGATGATTTGTAGGGATGATGCTACAAACACTGTTGTTGCAACTATGTTAGGCAATAGATGTAGTAGGTCAAGTGTGATGACATTAACCAGAAATGTGAATCAAAGACATCGTTAAACCTTAACACTACAAGTGATTTCAATTTTCAATCATGTTTATTGTTTACTAAGAAATATAAATACTAATACTAATTACATTTCATAATGAAGTAAAATAAAGATTGCATATTCATACTTAATTTGATTTCGCCCAAGCAGTTTGTGGTTTTGTACAAATGAGGTGGCCCTTTTTTCATAATTGTTTATGCAGTATAGGGTACACATTACCTTGAGTTATCAGTTTCGCATGAATTAAATCTGGAGAGGATATAAGATTTCCTTGAGGCTACCAGTTAATGTACACATTTAAAAATGTGAATAAGCCTGATTGTATTTTTGAGTACATTTAGTGGTATATGGATTTGCCAAATTATAGTTGTACTACGTATGGTTGCATATTCTAATCCCTTTAGAGGACACAAAAACATGCGAGAGGTCTACATATGTTTTCAATCCATCATTACTTGAAAATGCTTACTCCTTTTTAGTATGGTTAGCATCTTAATGAATTATTTTCATACATGATTAAGGTGTGTGAAATATATTCAACATGTGTTGAATGTCTTCATTCTACTCGAAAAGTTTATTTTTGTACTCTCACAGCTCAGAAACATCATGTTAGTTAAGTAATCTTTAAATTTGTCTATTTATTTGGCCAAAGCAGTCTCTTGTTGGAAAATAGTAGATGAACTATCATTTGTAAAGTTTCACTACCAAATATTATAAGTCTAATTTTGATGGATTATCAGTAGAAGAATTATAGAGTGTGGTTTCTTGTGCAAAGATAGGAGAGGCCATTTTTAGGAAGGTTAAAAGAGCCTCAGTTGCAAATTGTTTTTAAAATCAGGTGTCCTTGTGATTACAGGTGTCTCAAAAGTGTTGTTGGGCAATAAGTTCTCCATCCTAAAATAAGGAGGCTGATTTATCCTTCAAATATTTTGTCAATTTTTATATCTAACCTTTTGGATATGTTATAGTGTTTAGATTCTGTGAAGTTAATTGCAGAAAAAATGGTTCATGAAGTTTTTCTGCAGAATGAAGCACTTGAAGAATGTGCACAAAAATATGTTTTTGGTATGGGGGAGGGTTATGTTGGTGGAATTTTTCTACCACATTTCTTACCTCATAATAAAGCTTTTGTTAATGTTTATGATGCTTTCAAGAAATCTTTGGAGTTGTCTGATCCAATTCATCTTACCAGGGCTTTGGAAAGATATAATATGCATGTTGGAACATAAATGTCAATGTTTTAGAGAAAAGTATCATTATGTTTCTTTTCTGCTTTACCACAATTGTATTCATGCAACATCTTTAGGTTTGCAACATCAACCAACAATGCAAGGGAGTGTGCAGAATATGTATCAGAATCAACCTTTACGAGACGTGCTAGATATGAATGTTGCTATAAATTCTGAGGAAGAGCAGGGTGAGCAAGGGGGAGAACTGGATTGAACAATTGTAGATTGAAGAATAATTATATTAATTGGTGTCTGGAAAATTTTGTTTCAATTTTGGCTGGTTTTTTGAATTTTTTTATGAAGTTAGGCAGCCTGTGAAAGATCTTGGGTTCTTTATTAAAAATGAGGCTATAACTGTGATGTAATAGGAGGATGGAAGTTTTGTAAATATGTAAATCTAGCAGTATCAAAAGTGTCAATGCTAATATATCATGTAGATAAATTATAGCATAGAATACTATATGCAAGAGCTGATGTAAATATTTGAATTTTATACTCAAATTATGAAACTTTTTTCTTTTAAGGGCTATAACCAGAGGTTTTCTTCTAGATTCTTTCCTACTGGTATGCCCTTTGAATATGGGATATGTACATTATAATTATAATTAATATATTACATTGGCTAGTCTACTTTTGTTTTCAAAGAAAAGATAATTTAACATCTAATTACTATAAATATTGGCATGAGGATCTAAAAATCATTCAACATTTATCTACTATCAACAAATTAAGTTTAAAATATTAAATCAACTATTACCACTCATTAAAGAAAAAATATTTAATTAATCCTATTGTATGACTCAGATTTTAAAATAAAAAGTTAAAAACAATAAAAAAATGAATTGTATTACATAGTTGAAATAAAAAATAAGAAAAAATAATCAAATCCTTAAAAACTAATTTTTAAATATTATTTTATACTAGTTTCTTTTTTTTTGATCCATAAGTAGTTGTGGACATTGGGTCCACTCTCATATATGAAATAGTAAAAAAAAAATCACATCAGCCCTATAATAGGGGTGCAAACAAGGTCCCCAATTGGGAATCTATAGAACAAATAGATATTGTTACCACTTACAATTACGAATCACAAATCTCTTGCCACTAAGCAAGAGGAAAAACATTACCACTCAACCTAGAAGATTATAAAAGAAATCATGTTGCCAAATTTTTCCTCTTCATGGAGGACTTCAGAGTCATCTAATGTGGAGGAATACTCTTCCTCTACTTTACTTTTGTTGTGCCATGATCTTGTGAATAACTGTTCACATCTAGATTTCCTTCACAGTCTGACTCTTTTGAGGATTTTAATGACACTTCCAAGTTCCAGGACCACACAACCAAAGTAGGAGAGTTCAAAGGTTGATTTTTTGTTGTTTTAAAAGTATCAATAGGCGAGGGCCTCAAGGAATTTTTTTCCCTTTCCATGTAGCTTGAATTGCTCTGTTGGAGTATCTTTTCAGTTTCCTTTGGCTCTGGTGAAATCTCCTTGACCACATCCACATTTTTCTTCTTGGAAGCTAACTTTGACAAAGAGAGATTCTCTTTGGTAAAGTTCATAATAGAGTAATGCTTGGGGGAAGAATCCTTCCACCAAGAAGCCACCTTCTTTGGCTAGGATTGGACATTAGGGCACTCAACAATGACATGCTTGGTTTGAAAACATCTCTTGCATCTGAAAATTAAACCCTAATAATCCAAAGGTTGTTTCCAAAATTGTCCATTAGACCTCCAGATAATTTCAGTCAAAAGATCCTTGGAGATGTCCAGTTCCACCAAGATCCTAGCATATGTTGTATGAATAAAATTTCTTGAGTTTCCATTTGTATGAAATTTTTTTCCCATAGAGTTTGTAATTGTTGTAAAACATGATTCAAACCAAAAGTGAAGGGGGAGATTTGGGAGACAAACCCAGATCAAAAAATTTGAGAATGTTTTTATAGATGGATCAAAATTTAGATGCCAAGATTTTAATTGCAACAAATTTCCTTTCCACTACCAAACATAATTGAGAATGGTGTTTTTGTCTTTCTTATCATTGAAAACCACAATGAAGAAACCCTTTGCACTAGGGTAAATTTCTAAGCCTCCATCCATAAGAGGAATCTAAGATTTAGAGATCCAATCATGAAGATCTAGAAGGCTTGACTAGAGATGACTGAATTTTTTGATCAAACCCTTCTCTGAAAAAAAAAAATCATTTTCCCACACTTCCTTTAACAAGGTGTCATTGAAGTCCAGAGACAAGGTTTTACCAGAGCACTCAATGATTCTCCTGTTTCCTGTGCAATGCTTTGGATATTGTGATGAACTCAAAGGGGAATGGGAACCAGATTTCACCGCCTCCAGAAACAAAGAATTATTCACCGTCAACTCTCGCCCTAATGGAAAAACACAACATGCTTGAGATAAATGATTCTCCTTAAACAAATCTTTGTGACCACAAACAATGTTATCCTTGTTGCGGTCAAGTAGAGGAGGAACCAACTCCTTTTCCTTCGGGCCACATAAAAAATTTGTAGGCGCAACCACACAGGCCTATGCACCCTTCGATCCACCCCAAGAACTTTTCCAACCCAATGCAATGGAAACCATCATAGGAAATTATCCATCAAAAAATGCATCTAAGGAGGCCTTGACATTCAGAGTTGCTGCACTCAAAAAAACCCTAGGAGAAGTGATCTATAGATTCAACAATTTCAGCATGATTGAGAGCTTTCTCCAAATCTTGTAAAGACAATTCAAACGTTATTTTATTCTAATTTCTTAGTATCAAAAGAACTAACTTTAATATAAATTTTATTGTTCGAAAACTTAATTATTTTTATTATTTAGTTTATATATTCTATAAATTTTAACTATATCGATTAAAACTATATCTATATATAATAGAGAGTTTTCTATATATTATTTAGTTATTATTTTAAAAATATTTTTAAATAAATAAATGTATATAGAAGTAAATTTATTTTGTTAAGGCCATAGCCCCACTAAATAGATTACAATTTGTGTGGCCCCTTTACATAGATCATAGTTTGTTAACAACTCGTGACGCACAATGATTTACTTGGGGAGGTCATTTTGTTGGTGGGGGATAGACCATGGTCTTAGATTCTTGATAATGAGGGTCTCCCCTTCCGTTGTAGGAGATGCTTTTCTAAGATCATTTGGCTGCAAACTGTTAGAAATCTCATTGTGGTTCTAATACTTGGTGGAAATATGCTCTTCAGAAGCACCTTACTGTGGGGGATGATTTTGAGGAAGAGTCTGGGGATGATGTTATGGCCTCTAAAGTTGTTGCTCCTTATGCTGTTGGCGCTCAATGACCTTCTATTGTTGGCTCTCAGTTGTCTTTTGATGGTGCTATTGTTGCTCCTGGGTCTTCTGCAACTGTTGTTCTTGCCACTGGTTCTATTATTGGTGTTGTTGGTTCTTCTGTAGCTATTGATTGTTCGGCTACTGATTTTGTTGTTGGTGGAGCTGGTTCTTCTGCTACTACTGGTTCATCTAAAGTTGATATTAAAAAGGTTGGTTTGTCCACAGTTGTTGTTGTAGTTGGTGCAAATGTTGTTGTTGTTGTTGTTGGTGATTCTGCTGCTGTTGTTGTGATGGTTGTAGCTCTTGTTTCTGTTGTTGGCTGTGAGAGTGATACTCCTACTACTCTTCCTTCTTTGCCATTGTTGGCTTGGCCCTCGATGCCCCCTTGCTCTGATCTTTTAGAGGATGATCTTTCTTGGATGGTTGTTCAAAGGAGGAAGATAGGTCTTCCTAAGCATAATCAGTCCTCTCAGTACCTTGCTAAATTTGTTCATGGTGGTTGGAAGGCCGCAAGGGTGGTCTTGGTCCACTGTTGCTTGATGTTTGGCTATTGGGCTTCTTTGTTTATTGTTGGCACAACTGTTTGTAACTTCTTTGTTTTTGGTTTTTTTGTTGTTGATGTTCGTCTAGTGTTGTATCTTTAGTGCAACATTTTGTAAAGGGTTTCGAGTCCCTTCAAAACTTGTTTTTCCCTTATAATCAAAATTCGTGACCCACAACATGGTGCTATGCCCCTTAAAAAACTTATATAAAATTTATTTTGAAAATAAAACTTTTCTAACTTAAAATAAATAATATAATATAACGTTTTTAAATATTTTATATTAATTTGAAATGTTATGAAATTTAGTCTAAAAGAAATTATAGATAAATTAAAATTATATAAAATTTAATTTAAAATTTATATTAGAAATAAGCTTTAAATATAATAGATTTAAGATTAATAAACCCAATTATTATAACAATTTTAACTAATATATTTTAACAATTATATTTTAATTGATAGAAAAAATAAAAAATATATCAATTTAATTTTTAAATGCTTATTAATATTTTTGTGATAGAATCATTAATTTGGATATACACTAATTCTTGTTTCCCAACTTTGTTCTCCCATTTGATGATCTCTTTAACAATTTTCTTGTTAGTTTTTTTCCTTAGTTTCCTCCCTTTATTTATAGTTTTCTCTCATAGTTTTTTTATAGGTAAGTTGCTACCATGGGGTAGCGCCCTTGGTGGGGGAAACCATTTAATTCTAGCCCTCTTGGATGTGCTAGGTTTTCTCTCATATACGTTTTAATTATTTAATTATTATTATTATTTTTATTTTTAAAATAATTTTTGGACTAAAATAGATAATAAAAACAATTATTAAATATTATTTTATTTATTTTCACAATAATGAACAAGATAATATAAACAAAATAAAAATATCAATTTATACTAGCCTCCTGAAAGATGAAGACACCCTTGCCGCCATACACATCATTAAACTTATTAATAGAAATACTTTTCCCTCCTGCACTCACTTAGATAGGTGGAATAGGAATATCCTTGCTTGGCAGAAGCTGTTAAAGACCATTGGGAAAAAAAGAGCTAAAGATTATAGATTTGCCGAAAAAATTCTCTCCTCTGATCTTCAGATAGCTGAGACCAACATTCAAGCCAACCCTTCAGACTGTGACCTTGTTTCCCATGTTGTCAGAGCCAAGGATGCCCTTCGACAGCACCAACAACTTAAAATTAATGGAGCTAAGGTCAGATCCTGTGCGCACTGGCTGCAATATGGTGATAAGGGATCTAAGTTCTTCTTTAACCTCCTCAAGCACAAGCATGCTAATGAAAATATTGAAAGAATTGTTGTTGATAACAATGAGATAACTGATATTGATAACATCAAAGAGGCCTTTGCTAATTTTTATCATAATCTTTTTGCTTCTGAAGATTCGGAGGAGGCCTTATCCCTTAGACAACAAGTTTGTTCCCTCATACCTAGCAAGATCTCCACTGATGAAGCCAATCAGCTGTCCAAAGATTTATCTTTGGAGGAAATTGAAAAAGCTATTAATTCTCTTAGCAATAACAAGGCCCCGGGACCGGATGGTCTCCTGGCGGAGTTCTATAAGGCTAACATGGATTGGATCTACCAAGATCTTCTTGATCTGTACTCAGAGGCCCTTGATAGAGGCTCCATGGGCTGCTCCATCAATAAGGGTATAATTAAGCTGATCCCCAAGGATGGAGATAAAGCCCTCATCAAGAACTTGAGACCTATTACCCTCCTTAATGTCTCTTACAAAATTTTTGCCAAGCTTCTGGCACTGAGAATTGAGAAGATCCTGCCTAAGTTTATTTGTTCAACCCAGACTGGATTTATCAAAGGTAGGTTTATTCTCGAAAACCTGATTACTAGTTGGGAAGCCATGAATTGGTCCAACTACTCCTAGCAAAAATCTGCCATGTTCCTTCTTGACTTCGAAAAAGCCTATGACAGGGTGGAATGGAACTTCATCATTATGATGCTTGAGGCCTTCGGCTTTCCTAGGAAGTTCTGTAATTTTGTTAATATTCTTCTCAAAGATGCCTCGGCTCAGATTGATGTTAACGGATCTCTTTCTGCTTCTTTCCCCCTTGGTAGATCTATCAGGAAAGGCTGCCCCTTGGCCCTTGACCTCTTCATTATTTCCTTTGAAGCCCTCTTCTACATCCTGAGGGATAACTCTTTCTCCCCGACTGTCAAGGGTATAACTCTCCCTAACAATGATGAGCTCTTAAACTACCAATTTGCTGATGATACTGCTATCTTCTTTGATGCTCGGCCTGATAACTTTGAGGCCCTGACCTCCAAGCTCAAGCTTTTTTGTAATATCTCTGGGGCGAGGTTATCCCATACCAAATCTATCTGTCTTGGTTGGGATGTGCAGCCCCCTGATTGGTTTAAAGGTTATGATTTTCAGTGGGGTGGGCCGCACAAGATTGTGCGCTACCTGGGCATACCCTTCTTTTGGACCCTTCCCTTAAAGACATGTGGTCGTGGGTCAAAGATAAGATTACCAAAAAGCTAAGTAAATGGCACAATAGAACCCTATCTTTGGCTGGCAGAATCCAGGTCTGTCAAAAAATTCTTTCCTCGTATAACATCTACTACTCCTCTGCTTGGATGTTCAGCAATTATCAAATCTTAGAAATTTAGAAGGCTGTCAGGAGCTTTCTCTGGTCTGATGGTAAAGGCAAAAAGAAAATGCATGCTATCAAATGGGAGTGGTGCCATGTCAATAAGCTCCTTGGGGGCCTTGGTTTGAAGGATCTCAAGCTCCAAGGAATTGCCCTTGCCGCTAAGTGGATCTTTCATTCCCTTGATGGCAATGATCCTTGGAAGGTTCTTGTTAGGAGCAACATTGAAAGAGGTTTCCCCAAGAATGCGAAATCTTGGAAGAATCTTCCGTTTACTAACCTTGTCATTGGTAACGTTCCTATTATCGTTCAAGGATCTGCGGTCTTTAGATCAATTTGGAAAGCTTGGGACCAAGTTAAAAATTATGTCTCTAACAGGGCGTTCCATGATGACTGCCATCTCTTTGGTGAAAGGTCCATTTGGTGGAACTTATGTTCCTTAGGGAAGCCCCTTGCCCTCTCCCAAGGTTGCTCGGCTAGACACTGGTCGAATAAAGGCATTTCCCAATTCGCCGACCTCTTTGAGCATGATGTCTTAATCAGTTGGGAGGATCTCAGAATCAAATTTGACCTCCCCAGTTCCCAAAAGAAAACATATAATATGATTGACAAGGCCTCTAAGGACCTCCCTTCCTCTTGTCATGTGGATTCTCATAGGTTCCTTGGCTGTAAGTGGACTGATGGTACTATGTTATCCAAGATCAAAGCCAAGAACATATACAATGTTATTGGTCATTCGGAGACCATCATTGATCATGTTAACTCTGTCTGGTATTCCACGCTGGACGCCCATGCTTGGAAGAAGTACTTTGATCTTCTTTGGAAAGGTCCCACCGAGCCGAAACTTAAGTGTTTCAACTGGCTCCTGCTTCTTGATAGACTCCTTGTCAGAAAGGATAATGCCAAGACTGACTACTGTAATTTCTGTAGGCTCCCCGAAACGGCTAGACACATTTTGCTTGACTGTATCTTTGCAAAGGAAATCTGGTTTATGTTTGGTATTACTTATCCTATGTTATTTACTATTCTTGATATTGTTACTGGTCATATTGATGGTTTGAAGCATGACTCTAATCTTTTTTGGAAGATTCTCTCCTCTAACGTTTTATGGCAAATCTGGAAGTGCAGAAATGAAGAAAGATATCAGAATAACCCCCGTGATCTTACCGAGTCTTTTCAAAAACTCACTTTCTTTAAAATATTTTTGCAAGTTCGAACTACCATGATAATAGAAAGGAAGAAACTCAAAAGATTCTTGAAGGATGGGTATGCCACTTTCTTCATCTATGAGATGAAGGGAGGCTACGCTTGGAGAGACACGCTAAATAATCTGTAGCTATTCGAAAATACTTGTAAGATTCTCTCCCAAGAGGTGAAGAACAATAGGAGCTCCAGCAAGGACCTTACTCTTATGCTTGCACAGATTCAGGAGATGAAATGCATAGTCTGGATGGAAGGTGCTAAAGGGTGGACTGCCTGGGTTGATAAACTGGATGACATCCTTTACTAGCCTTTTGGTTACTGGTGCTCTGTTATGCACTTTTTGTAATGATTATGTAACTTAGTATCGGTTGTGTTCTTTTTTGTATCTTTTTTGTTCGATTCTCTGCTCCTGATCTAAGGCTCGGCCTATCTTGAACTGAACTGTTCACTCTCTGGAGCTTTTTGTACTTCATGTGACCTCCTTATTCTTAATACAAAAATTTATACAAATTTAATCATGATAGTTTTTAACCACTATTTTAAGATTAATATATATCTTTTAATATATATATATATATATATATATAATACAATACATATTGCACTTCTATTTATGAAAAATTGATTAAAACAATAAAGAGTAATTAATCAATCTAAATTGATTACACTTAATTTATTGTATTTGATTAATAAATTTAAATTAACCTCATTAACAAAATTTCATTTTCCTTTAACTAATAAAATTATGTTTTAAAAATAAAAACATCTCTAATAAAAAATTACTAGTTTTACTTAGACCTTAACATTACTATTTTAAAATAGGAAAAAAATTAAATTTAAGTCATAAAAGAAACTAACATTATTGATTTTCTAAAACTAACCTCTTCTCCTTACGTAATATTATAAAGAACTATTTTTAATATTTCCCACATGTCAATAAAATAAAATAAAATAAACAATTAATATTAAATTCTACCCACTTTGTAATCCATATAATATTAGTTAAACTTTTTTTGTTTTAATCTTGTTTTTTATTATTTTGTGTTAAACCTATTTTATTTTATTTATTTATTTTGAATAATTAAGATAATATTTAGATATTACCAATTTATTTGAATAATTATTTATTTAATTAATTTTTATCATTATTACTTGATAATTTATTATTATTTTATTATTATCAATAGTCAATTGCTATTTTTTTATGGTTAATTAATTAATAAATATTTTTATAATTATTTAGAATATCAATTATAAGATTTTCAACATGGTAATTTTAATTTATAATCAATAAGATATGGCACGACACTTCCAAATTTTTGCAGCAAGAGGGCTTCTATGAACATTACCAATGACTTTCTTGGAGTGGCTTCAGACTCCTTTTAGTCCTCAAAGGGTGTTGATTGTGGTGATTTTTTGCCTATTGCAATAGATTTGTCTAGTGGACTGATAGGGGTGGAGAATGGTCAGGTCCTTGAGTGATAAAAGTCTCCCAGAACAATGCCTAAGTTTGCACTTTGGTCTGCTTGTAGAGGTGTTCCCCTTGGGAGGGAGAACAAAGAGTACACACGAAGCACTAGATGCTCGTAGTTTAGCCACGATGATCACAAATCTATCTCCCAAGAGGGTTTTTCTTGTTGATAGGGATTCCTTTTTGGAAGCAACCAAATCAGGGACTCGTTCATCTTATCCACTTCTGAATTCGAAGGATCACATAGGTAATGATAATAGGAGGATTGTTCATTATTTTGAAAAACCCCTAAAATTGAATTTTGATGTCAATTTAATGAAAGAGTTGCATGAAAATGAGAATTTTTTACTAAGAATAGGTTAATTGAAAGGTTTAGTCATTTTTGGACAAGCCTTTTAGATCTGCACAAATGGATATCAAAAACATGGATTCCTATAAAGGAAGAAAATTTAAATTTATCCATGTGCTCAAGGTTTTTTACTCTGGTTTTTGACAATAAAAAAGATAGTCTAAACATCATTCTAATTTATGTTTGGTTGTGGGAAAAAAACATCATGATGTTAAAATCATGGAATCCACTACTAAATCCTTTTCAATCATGTATGTTTGGGTTCACCTTCTAAATATCTCCCTTCACTTCTAATTTGTATCATACTTTGTAGAAATTGGAAACTCTATTGACAATTTTGTGACTACAAATATAGAATCAATAGATTTTATTTACAACCTTTTCTCAAATTTTGATAGAATTGGATACCTCCAAACATCTATGGCAGAAATAATCTTGAATGCTAACGGTCAAGGATGGAATAAACCTTTGGACTATGAAGGTTTATCTTTCTAGTGTAAAAGATGTGATAAAATTGGGCATAATGTAGAAAAAGACCCAAACATTAAAACCTAGAAAAAGAGGGAGGCCTCATGGTGGAAAGATGCTTCCCCCAAATATTATATTGTTGATAATTCTCCCAAAAGGAATGAATCCTCTTTAGAAATCGATACAAGGAATTAGAATTATTTGTAGATGAATGAGCATTATTTAGAACCAATGATAGATCAAAAATTGGTCCAACAAGTCACCTCACATAGCTTGGAGCTATAAAAAATCATCAATGATTCTACTCAAGAGTATTCAAATAGCCATCATGGACCCAAAGGTCACACATCCTTCATATTCTACAGTGATTGATAAGGGGCCCCACATCTTGAGGGATGAAAGCACATCTACTCAAACTCCACTTCAATTCCAGAAGGATCTTAATGATGGAGGTGGTGACAAAGAATGACATATAATGTAAAAAATAAAAATAATACTCATAGAAGCAAGGAAGTTTATAATAAAATGCACCTTTAGTATCATACAAAATCAGGTGTTCAAATAGAAACTTAATTGTTGTGTGGATTTTGTAATTAAAAGCTATCAGGAAAGTAGTCACTAGACTTTTGTAATTTTACCTAGTTTTGACATGTAATTTTCAATCTTTGATTAATATATAGAACAACCCTATGCCGCAACTTACCAAGAAAAATAAATAATTATAAAATTTGCATAGTACTAGAAATAAAGAGGCATGACAAGATTATATTTATAAACATACACAAATTCTATACAATTTCTAATACATTTTTTCAATTAATTATAGCGTCAAGAAATGATTTTATTTTTCCATCCTTTTTTCTTTTTGATTTGTTAGTTGGATGCAACTAACATAGAAAGATTGATTTTACTATCTTTTGTGTAGGATCTTCCATTATATAGATTAAAAATAATGGCAAGGATATTCTCTTTTTCTGTAATTTTTAGCATTCTTTGGGCTCTAAGCAATTCTTAAGGAATTAACAAGTTGTGAAGAGGATAATATTGTATTTATAAACACACACACAAACTCTATACAACCTCTAATACAATTTTTCAATGACTTATAGTCTCTAGGCTCATGTTTTACAATCTACAATAGTTTAGATATTCTTGGGAGCTAGTTATTTTATCTTTTTCATCACTTTTCTACTATCAATGGAAAACCCCTAGTCAAGACAAGGAGAAGAAGTAATCTAGCTAGGTCACAAAGGATAATTCTACCAACATCCACATTCATATTATACTTCGGATCATACATATCCCAAGAGTACGAACTATTGTTCTATTTACTTTTTGTTTAAATTAAATTATATGGATTGATTAAGACAATGAAAAAACAAGGATGAAAATACAAAGTTTCAAAAGAAATAAATGGACCCTTTTAAATTTCTCCTTTGATGGTGCATTTGAAGATTCAAGAGCCTTAATAGACTACTAAACAAGGAAAATATTACAACTTCAAAACAACACACAATAGTTATCCTTTTATTGCATGTAAATCATGTATTATAGTAGGAGTGTTCTAACATGAATTTATATGTCCATACATTCCCTAGCCTCAAGACCTTACACCTCACATATATTGAACTAGAATGTTTTTTAAAATCTCACTTGAAACCCTCAACTTTTCAATTCTTCAAATTATTACTTATGTAGAAGAATTTCTCTAGAACAATTCCCTCTCCAAGGGATTAAATCCCAATTTATATCCAAATTTGTAGAAGGTGGCGACCAATCCACATCTTGGAGTGATGGAACATGCATAAAGTCCTCATTAGCCTTAGAGATATGTAAGCAAGCCATTACAATCATTTCTAACATCCTTTTGTTTCTTTTCAAATAGTTATAAAAATTAGAGATGGTTTCACCATAGAAATTCATGTGGATAAATCATGACCATCAAGACATGAAAATGTGAGGGTCGTCAAGGCATAGTCGAAAGTGTAAGAATAGTTATATAATAACTCTACACCATGCGATATTTGGCTGAAGATTATAGCCACACAAGATCTAGGAACTTCATGAAAGCACATGAGAGATCAATGTGCAATGCTCAAGATTGCAATGGAATTAAATCCAACATACAATGTAGAGAACCACCTGGTTATATAGCCAAGGTGAGACATAGAATTAAACATGATTATGACAAATTTCTTAATCTTATGACATGTGACAACTTATGATAACTACCTAGGACACATGTGTTAAAGTCAAAAGATAAGATAATATCTAATGAAAACTAATACATTCTATAAAGATTCCTTGCTAGGAGGTCTAAGTAAACTTAACATGTAAATAAGACCTACTAATGACTAGATAGTTGAAAAACCTATTTACACCAACACCCCCCCTTAAGTGCAACTTAGGGAGTAGCTTATTATTATGAAAATGACACAAAGATGGGTCTCAACTATGAGGCCATGTTAGGTACCCATATACAAATGCAAATGTAATTTCTCACAAACAGAGAAAAGGAGAAAACCCAATGGGACAAAACTATTCCCTAAAAGAGAGATGAGAACAAAATACTTTCAATGATGCATGAGAAGGACAAAACCTCATGCAAGGAAAAATATCCCCCCCAAAAGAGAGAAGAAGAAGAGATACTATGCATCCCCATTCAATGTTGAGTCTCTTGCAATGATGGTAGAAGCTCGACATTGAATACTGAAGATGATCTGAGAGTGTCGAACAATGTTCCTCCCCATAGGAAGAAACAAAACCAAGATAGTATGCAGGACATCTTACCATTCCTGAAAGGAAGATTAATGAAGATAGATGATGTGTGATGTCTTTGAAGAATGCTCAAGTGTCTCCATGTCGATGCTGAAAGTTGTCACACTCCAAATAGGCATTCTAGGCCACATTGCTAAAGAAGACAATCTAGAATATCCTAGAAATGATTGTAGAGCACATTCCAAAGACAAATTTACTTCCTTTGAAGAGAAAGAAGCCTCCTCCAAAGTTTTTCCAAGAGAATCCACACTCATGGAAAACTAAAAAGAATGATCATGTAGAGAATGAACAAGAGGGTTAGAGTGTTCCCTTAAAACAACTAAAGAATTATCATCTCCATCAAAGAGAATATGTTCATGTAATCAATGGTGTCTCCCAAATCTAAAATGTGGGACTCACAAAACAAATCAACAATGTCTATCAAGTACTCATCCCAAGTAGCCATCTTTGGAAGATGATGTATGTCTTGTTGCACTGAATCACAAGGAGCCAAAATTGTGACAACACAAGCATCCTCAAGTACAACAATAGATGAAAGAGATGGAATATCAACACATGTCATGAGATCCTCAGTAGATGAAACAATACCAAGATTCAAATGACCATACCGAATCTTGTGAAAAGTTTCCACACTAGATTATTTATTATGAACATTTGTCGAATCAATAGGAGAAAAATGTGAAGGTGTAGACCCAAGATTGGTGATCAACTTCCCCAACTACATCTATATACCTGCTATGCAAATCTTGGATTATGACATAATTTGGTGTGAACTCAACACTCTTGCCTACTCCACCATGTGTGATCTGATAGATAGAAATGATATTGGTTAACAATGAAGGCAGACAAAGAACATCATTGAATGCTCTACCATCCATGTCAATGGATCCCTCCCCAAAAACATGAATATATATCTTGTTTCCCATCAGGATGTGTGGTGATGAAAAGGTCTCAAATGAAGAGAACATACCCTCAAATGAAGCCATGCGATGTGAGGCTCCTTAATTGAGTATCCACATCTCTTATTCAAAATGCAACTACAACAAGTGCTTGCCCCTTGTGTCTATCAGACTTTGATGATGATGAAGAAGAAGATAAACCTTTTCATGCTAAAGACTCATTGATTTGATGCCCTAATTTCTTGCAATATGCACAAGTAGGCCTCTCCTTCTTAGATGATTCCCCTTTTGAGGGAGAGGATTTTGATTCTTTATGTGGCTTGTTCTTTTTCTTCTTCTCAAGATTCCCTAATTCTTTATAAACCTTAGACTCACTAGAGAACAATGCTTGTGACTTGGAAGACTAGATTAGACCCATGTTCATTAACTTAGCTTCCTCTTAGATTAGGATATTTGCAAACTCATCAAACTTAGGATCAACATATGATGCTCCTATAGAAATTTGATGGATATGAAAGCCAAAAAAAAACTGAATACTCAAGACCAAGCTTGGATAACACATTCAAAATCAATTGTAAACCCTCTTTATCAATATTGCAATCTTTCAGTTGTGTTGTTGCTTAACTTTGAAGATGTAGTATTGGATGTGGTCAATTTTTTTTGGATCAAGATTCATCAAATCATTTTCAATCTGATATCCCCTAATATTATCAGTTTTACCATATAATTTTTCAAAAGCCTCCTAATCCTCTTGAGGTGTTTTGCATGATTCAACATGAAATTGTAAATCAAATGAGGCTAATGAACATATGCATCCAAGTGTTGTCTCATGATCAATATCCCATATTTCTAATTATTGAGCATCAATAGGTTTAGAAATGGTTTCTTTTAGATGTCCTATTAGATCCTTCCCCATGAGATAATTCCATGCTAATTTTCTCCATGTAGCATAATTATATGGAGTAAGGATTTCAATTTGATATTTTTGCATTGCAAGAACACAAACCAAGAAAAAGAAAGCAATCAACCACTACAAGATTACCCACCTAAATTACTCAATCAAGAAACCACCCAAGCAATATATATCATTTATGGTACTTTATACTTGGTGCAATTATAGGTGCCACTTGCCAACAACAACAAAGTGGACTTGATCTTAGTGCATACAAATTGCCAAATTTGGCCATAAGCTCAAAGTAATTTTTTTACATATAATGCGATCAATCTAATCACATCACTAGAAATTACAAGAAAAATTATGCACTTCACCAAAACATGTTATCATAGGAGCAAGAACGAAGCCCCAAAAGTTTAGAAAATGAGAGCGACTCAACAACACCTATGATAATTTGTAATTTCTGGAAAAACTAGGCACCAAAATCAAAAACCAATTGTGGCACTATGTAGAGAAATTTTTTTTACCCCAAATAAAAAAAATTTCTTTAGAAAAGGAGGTTGGACGACTGAGTTATGCCCTTTCGAAGTTGGACTGTAAATTCAAAATCTTCATTGGAGAGGGGGGCCAAATTTTTTTGAAGGCTGCTTACATCACTGTTGATGCAGTGATGATGTTAGTAAGTGACTTGATTAAAATTGATAGCTAGGGGGCTGTTAGAAGATAATATTCTCCTCATTGCTAGTATATCTTGTTGAAACAAATATTCGCTCAAATATTGTTTACTCAATGGATTGATAGAATCTGACACAGATGCTTCAAAATGTTCTGAAACTAAAATATTTGGTAGACAATTTATGGGGCCATGCCTAGGTGAGTAAAACAATGTTGTGTGGTGGCTTGTGATTGAGTTATGGGTATCGCAGGACCGTGCAGTATGCTAGGTATAGTTTGCAAACTATACCCCACATATTTAAAATAAATTTTGTTATTTTTATTTTTATTTTTACTTTTTGGTAGAAATATCATGCTATGATTAAAGATGCACAAAAATTCCAAAATAGCAGCCACACTAACTATGGTAGCCAAACTGAATATATCAATGTACATATGAAGCTTTGCTTATATAGGCAAGGTGAAGAATATGATTAGAAAATATCATGACAAGTGTCTAAATCCTATCACATGAGACAACTAATTCATAAAAACCCAGGACAAGATAAGATCTAGAAATGAAAACTAAAATCTCTAGGAGTCTTATAATCCTAAGTAAATTTAACATGTGAGTATGTCCCCTAGTCCGTAGTGAATGAATTAACTAGGTACATGGAATTTATTCACACCAACAAAGAGTGCATGGAAGTCTTGTTTTATGCTTATGCAAAGAAATTTGGACCACTGACATCTTGTGGAGATTTGAGAGGTACCCAGATAATATCTAGTGTCATAGGGAAGTTTCTCTTTTGATTGGATTGTGGAAAAAATTAGGTGCAAAGGGACATTATAGGAAAACAAAGGGTAATGGGATCGATCTAGTTTACTTAATAAGTTCTATATTAGTCTAGCTACCTTTGGTTATGCGGGGAATTTGGGGTCATGTGGATGTAGTGGTGTCTTGATAGATATTGGTACATCCTAAATTAGTAGGAAGTGCCACCAAATATGCCAGTGTGGGAATTTTTTGGAAAGAGGAATTATAAAAAAATGTGGAGGATCGAAACATATCTAGAAGTGGAGAAAAATTCTGCAAGTCAAACATAGCTCAAAGTTCCACAATCAATCAAATACATAGAAGTCGATGGGGTTTTGAATTCCAAAGGGACTTGCAAGATCCAATAGGAATCTAGTTCATTGGGAAGTTCCTGCATATCCAAAACATGGAAATAGTTTTGCAATCCAAATAGGGGCTAAAATTCCACAAATTTATAACTTCTTCAAATTTTATCTAAACTTTTCCAAATTTGAAGTGTGAATACCCATTTGGATCCCCTTCAAGGTGATGTCTTGAAGTTTCCAAGAAAATATGGGAATTATTACAAGAAAAAATAAGGAAGAAGACAACAACAAAGAAAGAAAATTAGTTTTGGGTAACACGGGATTGCAAGAGGACTTCAAGAATGATTTTGCATTAGACATGCCAAGTAAAATGAAATTTTCCATGAGTTGGAAACTCATAAACATTTAGAAAATTCTAAAATGAGAATTTCATACTTGACTAGCTCTATACTACACAATCAAGAAGCTTCACGTGTCTAGCTCTATTCTTCCAATGCATTAGGTATTCTATGTAGTTCCTTCCTCTAGTCTTCTTAGTCATTCAAGAATCCATTAATTTATCTATTTATTCCATCTTCTTCTTAGGTAACTAATATATCCACCTTTGTGCATCATGAAAAATAGAGTGTATACTTCCTTGTAAACTCGTCTCTTCTCCATGAATCTTGTACATATCAACAATATTAAAAATAAGGGACATGCTTATCTTTTATGGTAGATCAATTTTATAGGAATTGGATGAGAATTTTCTCAATACTTTGCATGGGCCTATTTTCTTCCATTTTAACTTATTGTATGTTCCCTATGGGAGGTGTACCAAAACTAATCCACCCACTTAGAACTCATTTTTCCTTTTGTGTGGATCAACATGTTCTTTGTATTTTATGGAACTTTTTTCCAACTTATCCTTCACCTCCTTGTATAATCCATGGATTTATTCAAAAAATTCTCTACTCCAACACTTTTCTATTCAAGTTTGTACTATCCCTCAACCCATAAACTATTTTGAATGGACTCTTACCTCACTTCTATTTATTGAATTTTTATAAGAAACATCTTCCTATGCCAAGATATGGTCCCACTATTGTGGTTTGTCTCCCACCAAACATCTGAAGAAGTTTCCCAAAATTTTGTTGGAAAACTTTATTTTCCCATCAATCTAGGGATGGTAGGATGAGTTGAATCCTAATTTAGTTCCCATCTTCTTCCATAATGTATGCCAAAAATGTCCAACAAACTTAGTTTTCTATCTAAGACAATACCCTTAGGAAATCCATGAATCCTAACTACCTCTTTGAAAAACAATGTAGTGATGTGGGATGCATCACTAGTCTTCCAACATGGTATAAATGGAACCATTCTTGAAAACTTATCCATGCTACAACGAAAATAGAATCATCATCTCTAAGAGTTTGAGGTAATATCAAATCCATAGTTATGTGCTCTCATAATCTCTTTGGTATAGGAAATGGTTGATATAGCCCTGTAGTTTATCTTGTTCCTTTAGCATGTTGAAAAACTCCACAACCTTGTAACATTCTTTTCACATCTACACTCATACCAAGATAAAAATAACCTTCACATAGTTGTGATAATGTCTTAACGAACAAATTTCCACTCAAGCCTCCATTATGCAATAGAGTAGAGAGGATAATCTTGAGAAAGTTCGGGATACAACATAGAAAGCAGTTGAGAAGCAAGATGCTTCTATGGATATAGGTCAGGATACTTCATCTTTAGATTCCTTAAGGACAGACCTATTAACTTTGGAGATGCAATTTCAACCTATACTGACACCCCAGATTTTGCAAATTCCTACTCATGAAGGACAAGTTGACTTGTCAAATATTTATTCCCTTCATAAGTTACAATTTGGTGATATTTTGCATGCTTCTGCAAGGAAGGAGATTTTGCAGGAATATGTGAAGAATACTAGATTAATTGATGATGAAGTAAATATCATTCAAGAGGGTTTAAACCATTGATTCTTCCTTGCTTTCAGAACAAAAGTTGAAACTTTTAATGGATTATTTCAAGGATCATTCCTCTCACATGGAGCGAAAGGTAGAACAAGAGGCCTTGAGGAAGATAAATGACAAAAGAATGGATGATGCATCTAATCGGTGTGCCAATGCACACAAAAAAATACAAGAGAATATGAAGATGTTAAGGGATGTGCATTTGTCATTGCTTCAAGATCAAAGAGAACAAATAAAGAAATTGTTTGGTCAATTAAGGGAAGCATTCAACTTAAGACTTGCATCATTATCCAAGTTACTAGCTGAAGCAAAAAAAATTAATCAGAAGATGAAGGCTCCAAGCAGTGTGGATGAGGTGGAGGATCTACTCATGCAGTTTGAATTTCAAAATCACATTCTCATCACAACAAAAGAAAATTGGGTTGCAAATTTGACACACCTTAAGGTAATTTGCAAGAATATTCTACCTTCTAAGGGAGTTGCAAAAGAGTAGACAAGACAATTTTTTCTCTGTATAGTTTTGTCAAGGATTTCATGGTCTTTTTTTTTTTTTGAAGACATATAACCATAGTTTTATGGGAATCTCCATCTTAGGAGAGTTTTTTTGTAGAAAGCATACATTAAGGGGGAGTTTATAAAATTTTGGGTTTTTCTAAGTAGAAGATGTTTTTCTCATTATCCTTGATGTCAAAGGGGGAGAGTATGTTGATGATTGCCTTATTAGTTGGGAGAGAAGAAAGGAGGAGAGGAGAATTGTAGATAAATATGTGTTGCCATAAAGCACAAAGGGGGAGATTGTTGTCAATATGTGTTGTCATTGATGTCAACTCAATATGTGTTGGAATTGATGTCAACTTGAGGTCATGCTTGTATAAATATTTTGTATAGAAGTTGAAGAGGCTGAGAAATGATTAGAGGTAGGTTGATAGTGGAAGATTTGAGTGAGATGGTTTGAAATAGATAGTGACATGGGAACAACATAAGCAGGTTAATTCAGAAGCAAGCATGATTGTATAAGGAAAAAACTATATATTTTACTAAGTCAGTGACTCTATTTTTTAGTCTGCATTGCATGATTTGGTTGTGTGGTTATGAAGCTAAGTTTGGAAGCCAAAAAGATGTTATTCCTGTAATTTCACGTCATAAACATTTCTATAGAAAGTGTTAGATGCAACAGTTCTCTGGATTATAGAATAATAGAGTTAAGTGTCTCAAATATTCTCTAGTTTGCTTCACATTCTTCTAGAGTGATAGACATGGTTGTGTAGACTTGGGGATATGTTCAAAGAGGTTTATGGGTTCTTTCATTTGTGTTTCATATGTTTTGGTGAATCGTAGTGCAATATCCTAAGTGTTGATGTGTCACAATCAGTTTGGGATGCTCTTTTCTTGTTTGTTCAGTGGGTTTCATCAATTACATTAGCATATGATCAAATTCTTCAAGAGAAGGTTTTAAGGATGTTGATTATCTACATTATTCACATATTGGTCCGCATGATGTTTTTGGTTTCTCCTCAGTGGTGTAAAGATGAACAAATGACAATTTTTGGTGGTGTGAGGGCCAACAATTTGATTTCTTTCATTTGTGCTTGATCCTAATTAGTTAATTTTCTTTGGAGGATGTGTTGTGATGTATTTGGGCCCTGCTATACTGTATGTTGTGATCCACAACTTATTTCACTTCATAAAGTATATGTTCGAAGGAAACCTATGTAGTATCACATGTTTCATTTTATAGGTCATATTGGAGTAGACCTGATTGGAGTTTGAGTCATTGCAATGGGTATTTATAGAAGAAAAAAATCATGTGTGAATTAACAAGAGGATAGAGTGTGCAGTATATTGAATATGAAGTGTGTGAAGTCAGTATGATTGATTAATTGTGTGAAAAATGGACTACAACATCAACATATGTTAGATGCTTCTTGTGGATATAAAATCCCTCGAGCTCCCTTCGGGTTGATAATACTATTTTTCTTGGCTTTTGCTTGCACTCCATATATTTGAATATCCCCGGGCCCCTTTTTGAAGAGCTTCACCCGCTATCGCCATGTGTCTTCTGTGTGCTCCTCACAAGGATTTCCTCCTTTGTTTCTCTACTAAGCCCCACCATGCTTCCATGTGTCAACAACACAAGAATTTGAAAGCCTACTTCCCTTCACTTCTCTATCGAGCTCCGCCCGCGTGCCACGTAGCATTGATCTGCATACACTTTTTGGTGGGCCCCACAATCAACACTGGTAACGAAGACTTCTCCACATGTCTTCTCCGTAGAATTTTTCATCGCAAGGAAGGGAGAATGAACAATAGGCCCTGACCTATCACCATGTGTTCTAGCCAACTTTGTAGGCGAGTGGCACATGTTTGCATCGGATTTTTTTGTTTCTACATTGGGACCACAACCATCATTTGCAGGGGATGCATTTGGCTCGAGGGCAACTGTGTTCTATGGCTCAGAATATTTTCTATTGCAACGGCCTTGGGAAATCATTGCTATGGACATCATTTCTCATGATGAATTAATCTTTTATATTACTGGCTTTTAAGCAGTGGGGTTATTTTCTATAAATACTGCTTCTTTCAAAAAATGAGTTTGGAACATACACAAAAAAATAGTGGGAAGACACCAGGCCTTTTGTATTGTTTTTTTATTATTTTATTAAGACTTGCAGACTGTACCATTGTTGTTTGACCTTTCTGTTTCTTAGCTATTTGAAAAAACATTATACTGTGTCATTATTGTATTGAGTAGTTTATTTACAAAACTTCTATGATTTCAATATAAGTTTTCTGATTTAAACCATGTCTTGGACTCTTCTTTTCAGTAAATGTGTATGGGAGTTATTTTATGTTATTGACTAAATTATTTGGGTTTTCATCTATGATTTTTGTTATTCTGGGACATGCAAATTGTTGAACGGGCCCTTAAATCCCATCTGAAAGGGAGATTTACCATGCCCACGCTTACATCTTGGCACACCATCTTAGATTAGATCTTTATTTTTATATTTGCTTCCTTTTCCCATTCCAAAACCCCGAATTACAGAAGGAGTTGGCTTCTTTAAAAATCTAGAGGTCACTTAGTTTAGTGCAATTGGTCCTCCCATTAACTGAGTTTCCCATAAGGTTAATGCTTGTCAAATTTTGGCATCAACAAATTCTTTTTTGGCATGCCTAGTGGGTGTATGAGCCATCGACTTGTTACTAGATCCCAAACAACAAATAACCCTAGCTTGCTAGTGCCAGCACTAGTCATAGTATGAACTAGAACCCATCCAATGAATGCTCTGATCCCTCCACCAGCCATGTTTCCAATTTCTAACAAAAAATATGTGGCATGGGATGCCAGAAGCCCCCTTATAGCACCAATAGCACCCACCGTTTGGGCCCCTATCCCAGACTCTGCTATAAAAGTTGTACCAAAATTCACCGGGGAAGGCTCAAAAGCATCATCCGAACACCTGCAAGATGTGGTGGACATGTGTTTGGTGCATGGAGTCACCAACCAAAATGTAGCACTAAGGTTGCTCACAACCTCTTTTAAGGGCAAGGCACTAGATTGGTACCACACTTTGCAGGCTAACACTATCGGTACCTAGGATCAGCTCAGAGATCCTTTCTACGAAAGATTTTCAAACAATGGAGATCGGTCTTCCCTATATCATTAGCTGGCGACCATAAATAAGGCCCCATATGAAGCCATGATTGACTTGAACACCTAGTTCCACACAACTTGGCAGAGGATCCAGGCTGTTATCTACTCGTTGGCTAAGTTGGCATTGATGTTCTACTTGAAATCCATCAATGCCAACATCACGATGATGATACAGTCTCTTGGAGGGACCACTTTACTAGATGCATACAACATTGTTGTCAAAGTAGAGAACAATCTGATAGATGTTGAGAAATTTCCACCTCGGCCCGCTATGCTCATATTCCCTGAGATCTTAGTTCCTACCAAGGAAATGACATCCAACAGTGTGCTCGCTCCTACCCAATCTATGTATACATATTTGAGCGCACCATAGAACGTTGCTTCCACATCTGGCTCTTCAAAAGATGAGATGAGTGATGTCAAGGAGCTATTGCAGCATCTCAAATGAAATAACTACCATAAAAAAGAACCAATCTGCACCTCCAAATCCAACCTACCAAAATTATCAAGGTAGGAGATCTTCCTACCAATAAAATCAGTTCCAAGGAGGCTCGTGCACAAATACGTAGGCACAAAAAACTAATCAGATAGTGTTGGTACCTATTCCACTACATAATGCTCACCCAAGCTCGAGTAGAGAGCTAATGACGGGGAAAAACAATCTCGTCGATGACATCAATCTCTGGTGCTTTCCCTGCAGTGATGCAGATATGCCCCGAAACTGCCTGTGCGACAACCTAAAAAAAAAGGGTGGTGAAATAACATAGTCAAGGCACGACGTCAAACCCTGGAGGTTATGTATATGCCTCCCCCTAGATGGAAAATGTGGTACTCACTGCACAAATGCAAGGGATGTCCCTAGAGAAAGAAACGGATATAGCTCCCGACCACACGCTCTTCTCATGGATGGAAGAAGAAGAGGTGGTGTTTGCAAATGATGCATCCACATTGAAAGCCCTACAAGTATAGTCTAATTACAACACTTGCTCTAAGAGGAGATTCATGGGTGAACCAGTCATCCCACAGCCCAAAGGGGTCCCCGACCAAACTCCTAGTACATCTGTAGTTGCACAAAAGTTTTAGCCGTGAAGGGAAATTATTATAATGAGGTCCAAGGAACAGAAGCCTTTGAATCCACTGCCATTCAATGTGGTAGAACAATTGAAAAAATCCTTGGCTAATGTGTCCCTTTGGAATATCTTAGCTATTCCAAAGCAGAAATCATTGCTATAGAAGGCCCTACTTGAAGATGTAATCATGGAGCCAACAAAGCAATCACTCAAGGGAAAGGTCATTGATTTATCACCTCTGGCCAAATTCCTCACAAATAGTATAGAGGAAGCCTCTATCGAGGTTAGAGATAAGCCAAAACTAAAACCTTTTTCCCTAACTCTTATTGTGGGGAAAAAGTTTATGCAAAATTCTATGATTGACCCTGGTGCTAGCACCATAGTCATGCCCAAGCAGATAGTGGAAGCCTTGGGCCTTAGCTATGAACCTTTCAAAGGAGGGGCTATGTAGCTTGATGGGAATAAGGTTGAAACTATAGGTGTCATTAGGAACCTCCCCTTGACTCTATTATTCTGCCCAAGTATCATAGTTCCACAAGATACCTTGATCATAGACGTTCCCCCCATGTTCAGTCTTTGCTTATCTAAGGAATTCACTTCCAAGACAGGTGGATATCTTTCTTTGGATTGGTCACACTTGATCCTGAGGACCAAGCATGGAGCTAAAATAAAAATAATATTCAAACCTCTACATTTGGAACATGTGGCAGCTATGATCAACTTTGTGGCCACTCATACCTCTTTCACCAAAGAGATGTATTGTATTGAGCTACTAGAGGATGAGAAGGTGGTTGGAGACCGGACTGATTCAAAGGAGGTCCTCTTGAGTGAATACATAGACATTGATCCTTTTGGAAACTATCATGTTATTGGATTGGGTACCTATGTCATCTATGATGAAGATCAAGTGATTTTGAAGGTCATAAAGGAATCTGAGAGTTGTCAAGCCTCAGAGCTATGGACGCTACATTTTGATGGAGAGAGATGCAAAGTTGGTCCAAGAGCTGGGATATGTTTGACATCCCCATCCAATTGAAAGCCACTCAGGTATTTTCACTTCCAGTTTGCATGTTCAAACAATGAAGCTAAATACGAAGGCCTAGTGCAAAGTCTAAGCTTTGTAGAGTGGATGGGCATTAAGCAAGTAATGGTGTTCAGAGACTCAGAACTATTAGTAAATCAAGTTCGGCGGCTCTCCGTCGCCAAGAATGTTTGCATGAGATCCTATAGACATAGAGTTTGGACATGATCAAGAGCTTTGAAGCCTTCAATATTTAGACAGTGCCCAAAGAACAAAATGTAGATGCGGATCGCATGGCGGCAATCAGATCTTAGTTTGATCTTGCCTCTGGCTTAATTCATAATATACACTCTATGCAAGTGATCATCCAACTGACAATCCTAGATAATGATCAAAGTTGGCTAGTGTTCGAAAGTGATGAACACATCGCCTCATTCATCCAGTAGTCGAGAGAGTTCGTTGAGCAACTCCAATAAAAAATTGTCGAGGCCTACGAAGGGAAAATTATCTAGTTAAGGTCCAACAAGCTTCTAAAAGGACTAGTCACTCTCAAAAACCTATTCGATTGTGATGATGCAAGAAATGACAAGAAGAAGTTTGTAGTGGAAAAAAGTGACTACAGATATTCAGGTTGGATATGGAAGGAGACTTAAGGTCGAAAAAGATGTCCCGCAACACGATAAAGAAAGACTCATCCATTTCTATGAGAAATATGAAGGAGTAGTGGCCTGGTCGTATGATGAAATCAAGGGATATGACCTTGAAATCATCTAGCATACTATAAAACTGACAAAAGGTGCAAAACCAGTATCCCAAAAGCAGAGGCAGTAAATCCAAAGATTGAAACCTTGATGGCGTAGGAGCTGACAAAGCTAATAAGGTCCTGGATCATCTTCTCGATCAAGCACAACACATGGGTATCCAAGCTAGTTCCAGTCTAGAAGAAGAAAGGAGACATCTTCCTGTGTGTTGATTTTTGAGACCTAAATAAAGCTTCCATAAAGGACCACTACCCCTTGCCTTCCATGGAGTCTATCTTACAAACAATGGTTAGATTGAAGATGTTTTTTGTGTTGGATGGTTTCTCTGGTTACAACCAAATCCAGGTAAAAGAGGAGGACCAACACAAAACAATGTTCACTACCAAGTGGGGAATTTTTTCATATGAAAAAATGTGCTTCGGCCTCTCAAATGCGAGAGCTACCTTCTAGCGAGCAATGGATATTGATTTCAGGGAATTGATTAATAAAATCATCTTGATCTACCTGGATGATCTTACAGTATTCTCCAAGCATAAGGATGATCACTTTCATCACCTTGAGATGGTTTTAAAAAAATTTCAGGAGTTTGGGATATCTCTAAACTCAAAAAATGTGTCTTCGGTGTACCACAAGGAAAACTATTGGGACATGTAGTGTCCAAAGATGGAATTGCAATCAACCCAAAGCAAGTGAAGGAAATTAGAGAGATCCCCCTTCCAGTCAATAAGAAGGGAGTTTAGTCCTTTCTGGGAAAGGTAAATTTTGTGAGAAAATTCATTTATGATTTTGTAGGAATAATTAGACCTATCACCCTGATGCTAAAAAATGATCAATTGTTCAAATGGATAAAGGAAGCTAGAGAAGCCTTTGAAAAGGTTAAGGATGCTATTTCTTCAACTCCTATTTTGGTAAATCCATACCTATCAAAGGACTTCATAATGCATGTATTTATTAGCGAATCTAGCATTGCTACTATTTTGACCCAAAAGGATGATGAAGGAAAGGGAGAATATCCGATAGGATTTCACTCTCAGACCTTCAAATATTATGAGACAAACAACAACTTCATTGAAAGGAAAGCATTTTCCATTGTTAAGGGACTCAAGAAGTTCTGACACCTCAGATCTTGCAACAAGGTGATTGTATATGCCGCACATTCTAGTGTATGTGAGTAGATCATGGAAGGAGAAATCACCGAAAAAAGAGCCAATTGGATCACCAAGATCCTCGAATATGATATTGAGGTCAAGCCGACAAAGATCATTTGAGGAAGAGGACTGTGCAAGTATTTGGCACATGATGAAGAAATGGCAATTGAAAAGGAGCAACCTATGCTTGTTCTAACAAATGAACCTGAGTCTGAAGGCTATTGGCTAGCACACAAAGTAAGATTCATGCATACCAAAAAGTATCCATCGGACCTTCCTTCTCATAAGAGAAAGTTCTATAGATTGCAGAACAACAAATATGCACTTATTAAAGGGGTCCTCTTCAAAAGGAACTTCAATAGTGTTTTACTATGGTGTGTCACCACATAACAGGTGAGGAGAATTCTTGACACTTTCCACACCAGTCTCGCAGGTGGACATTTCTCTGCAAGGACCACCATTATCAAAATTATGTGTGTCGGATATTTCTGGCCTACCCTATTCAATGACTCACACTCTTTGGTTAAGGCCTGCAAGGAATGCCAATTCTTTGTAGGAAGGAGGAAAAACTCTGCAATGCCTCTCAACCCGATAGTGGTTGATGAACCCTTTACACAATGGGGCCTTGATTTTGTTGGGATGATTACTCCCACTTCTAGTGTAGGACACAAATGGATCCTCATGGATATGGACTACTTTACTAGGTGGGCTGAGGCCATGCCCCTGAAGAATGCAATGAAGGTAGAGATTGTGAACTTTCTCAAGGAATTTGTAATGAGATTTGGCTTGCCAAAGGCCATAATCTCTGGAAATGCTAAGGATTTCTTGGGCTGAAAGGTATGCCAATTTGTGCTCAATCATATCATATTCTTAAGAACATCTTCAAATAACTACCCACAGGGAAACGATCTAGTTGAGTTGACTAATAAAAATTTAGTCTAACTCATTAAAACAGTCAGGTCTGAACATCAGAAGGAGTGGAATAAGAACCTCCAGGAAATGCTCTGGGCAGAGTGCATAACCCCTAAGCAAGTTCTCAAGACTTCTCTGTACGAATTAGTGTACTAGAAGTAAGCACTATTTCCCATCTCCATGAAAATTCCTACACTATAGTTGTTCAAATCCCTAGAGGTTGAAGAAAATGGAGCCATGGAAGTCTGGTTGGCCAAGTTGTTGGAAACACAAGAAAAAAGAGGAAAGTCCCTGACAACCATGAATAACCACCAATAGGTGGTTAAGAAGTGGTTTGACAAGAAAACCTTAGACCAGGGTCTCAAATGTGGAGACCTAGTGCTAAAGTTCAATGAGAGGGCTGCAAAGCCTGGCCAACATGGAAAATTTGATAGGCTGTGGGAAGGCCCTTTTAGCATAATTCAATGCAAGCAACACAACACATTTGAATTAGAAAATATGGAGAAAGAAGCATTGGGGATTCCAATTAACGAAATTCACCTCAAATTGTTCAATTAAGCTTTATTAATTGTTTTGCTTGTGTAAATATGTAATTATTGTAAATTTTCCTTTGTGTTCTTTTGTTTGGACGGTCTTTCCAAAAGCAAAAAATATGCAAAAATTGAAAATGAACCCATATGATGAATTTGAAAAGGAGAAACTCAAAAAAATAGAGAATGGAACCATAATGCAAAAACAGACAAGAAAAAGAAACAAAAATTTAATAAAAGTTATATATTCATTAGATGGTATTATATACTTCGATATTACACTTCCAAAATGGCTCTAGGAACATACTTTTCAAGTATATCTGTATATACTATACAATTTTTTCAAGTATATGCGTTAAAATCCTTTTCTAGGCATATACACAAAAAATAGATTAAAAGTATGGATTCTTAAATGGGAAAGGAGTTCATTCTTCAGGAGGAGCATCAATAATAACATCATCATCAATAGGAGCATCAGGAACAATAGCAAGAGCATTAGCAGCAACAAGAGCATCAACAACATCAATGGTGAGTGGTGGAGGGAAGACCAGGTTCCTAAAGTTAGTATACCAATTGACATTGTAAAATAGCACCACATTATAGCAGCACAACAAGAAATGGCAGGAACAAGTGACCCTCTCACAATGCTCTCCAATTGTCATAACACAAAACCCACTTAGAAATGGTACCCACGAAACCAATGCATCTTCTTCAATGTTTCAGTGGAGGTCGCTCACCGTAGGGAGTCCAAGGCCATACACTACGTTCGTCACCACTTCACCAAGGTCATCGAGGTAATGCTTAGGAAATAACACCATTGTCAAGTGAAGAATCATCTACTTAAGGACCTAAATATCAAGCAAAGAGGAAACAAAATGTGAGCAAATGTTAGTATTGACCCTATACTTGTCTTCATAATCTATACAGTCCCTACCTAGTATCCACTTCATTGCTATGATAGCCAATGAATGCTTGTTCTTCATCATTCACTTCAAACGCCTGTTAGAAACCTCACATAAGAAAGTTGTCTGAGACTTATTGCTAGTGAGCTTAATTGGAGTATTCATGAGTCCTAATTCTACCCAACTACCCAAACGCTAATTCATCCCAATCACTTAATGCAATTCTACTATTGTCTTAGGGTCTATTTATATAAATATTTGAGGTACTTGCATGCCATAAGCATGATTCTAATTGAGTATTGACTCAAAAATCCCACCAAGAGCTAACTCAAATTTCTCACCTAGTTGCGTCTGCCATGTACAAATTGTTGTGTGCAAAGTTAAGGAGAAGTAATTAATTAGCATAAATTGGTGGTAGTCCAAGGTGGTAGTCTGCATGGCCAAGTATTGAGGTGTCATGTCGCAAGCATTTTTCCAAATTCCAAGGAAGAGCTCAAATCTTTTCAATTACTCATTGCTTCTTTAGCTTAATCATTCTCTTTAGGATATTAATTGCAAGCATGCAAAAAGTTTATATGCCATCAATAACTGACTCAATTTCCCAAGAAAATCACACCACATGACATGATTACTAACTGTCATTATGAATTCTTTTCTTTTCAAAAGGGAAAGAAATTCATTTCACATGAGTAAAGGAGCTGGCAATACATGTCAAATTTAATGCTAAAAGGAAGCCATTGTCTACAACTTCAAGTAAGAAAAAGCTAAGTGTTGCATGTGAAAGAATAAATAGTGTGAAAAGCTTCCTGAGTACACTATCCAGTGCAAAGAGTTTTTGAGTACAAAATTGCTGAAGAACACAAGTGAATTGCAGTAAGTTTGAGCATCACAAAAATCCATAGCACCTTGAAATGGCCCAAAATACTTAGATGGAAGCATAAGGAGAGGCAACACAAATATTTTTTGATGCCATGCATGTGACACCCATAACCAATATTTTCAGTGATACCTCTTATGCTTCACCTGGGATACCAGAGAAGTCGAAGTGGATTCGCACATGAGCCACAGAAAAGCTGAAAACTCACAGGGACCAGAACTAGATAAAGGAAGAATGGGATAACATTCATGATCCCATCCTCAAAACTAACCCTAAGTGTCTTAGGGAAGCAAATTGTGAAAGAATGAAAGTCGCCACTAGCGAGCGTTAGTTGGCATACAAGTAATGGTTCTGTAGACTCCCACAGTTTTTGGTTCCTTTTGTGCATTATTTCCTAGAGCTAGTTCATAAGGGCATTCAACATTTCAACCTAGATACCCAAAGACCTCAGGAAGATTTCACAAAGTTGCCACAAATTCCAGTCGTGTACATCAATTTTAAATAGGATATGTAGGATGCCTTCTCTATGATGGCTTTTGTTTGTGACATGGATGAAGACAAGTCCATGCATGAGTTTCAACTGGGTTTGGGTTTTTAGTTGAGGAAGTAGGATTCCTTATTCTAGTATGATTTCACGGAAGTCATCGTCTAGGAAATGTTGAGCCAAATAAAGGAATACAACATGCAAGATAAGTTCAAGTTTCCTTCTCTCCTTGCTCATATGTTTTTACATCAAAACCCTAACTTCTTTAAAAAACATATGAGGTTAGCTATTTTTGATGAAAAGGGAGTAAGAAGGTCAGTTTTTGTATGGAATCCTCTCCTCTCTGCAACTTATGACTATTATGCATTCTCAGATTTTTTCTTGACTCTGATTCTACAAGACTTGAGCGAGGATGGAAATCTTTATCAATTTTTTGTCCACCAAACATGGTGGATGCATAGTTTCACTCCTAAATGCGACTGTTTTCTTGGAGAATATTTTACATTCATTCAGATGTTTGGCTTTACTAAGGAACTATTCAGCTCTTGTCATGTGTCACAAATAGGGTGTTGGCCCTTGAGATGTTTTTAAAAGTATTGGTTATTGACTATATCTTTTGCAGAGGGAAGGCCAAGTAGAAATTTTTTTTCTACTGCCCACTGATCTTCAAAATGGTGGTTATGGAAAAGAAGCAGACACATAAGTTTCTAGAAGAAAAGATGGCTCATCTGGGGCTAGTATTGATTTGCGACAAATGACAATATAACCTCAAAAATGACTTAGCAGGCATAAATGTTCAGGTGACTCACAGTCCCCAGCCCTACTGGGAAAAGTGACAGAATCCCCTATCAGAACATGATGATCTATTTGTAGATTTGGTTCACATTCCTATAGAGGATAGGGGGCCGACATGGCTCAAATTCTATTTCCCTTCAAAAAAATTTAATGAGAAGTTCCAAATGGGTGCCACCCTTTGCAATGAACTGGGCATGGCGTGGTTGTGGAGTGAGGAAAATATTAGATATTTTTGGATTTACCATCAAGGAATCAAATGCCTTGATGCCCTATTCTAAGACGTAGACACGGATGAAAGCTTTGATACCCTATGGAACAAAGCTCATGATGATACCGACACAAGTGATGATGAGGATATTGATCCAAAGGAAGATAAGACATATATAGTGCAAGGAAAGGAGGTGAAACATGCCAAAGCATAGGAGAAATGAAAGGCAGTGAAGCAGCCTAGCAAAACTACTCTGTAGGTGTGGGTGAATATATGACATTCAGGAGCCTCAAAAACATGCACATGGGCTGTGAAAAGAGCCAGAGTAGCCCAACAACACTTGTCGAAGGTCTTAGAGGTGGAAAATTTCCCACTTGACAAAAGGCAACACACAAATGTAGCTTCGGGAGAGGGTTCGCAAGAACCTACGATGAGCCAAGGATTAGAGTCATCCGCAACTCAGGTATCTTTCTCTTCCCCTCTTCTTCATTCACAATCCTTGGTTTCTCCTCATGTCTATGCATTGCTCGCCACTTCAAGTGTTAGCCTTTCCTTCTCTACTTCTGTTGTAATGGTTGCGGGCACTAGTACACAAACAACAATATATATTGACTAAATAAACTACTAAAAATTGCATATAAATGACTAACTTTAGTCACGTGACTATTAGTGGTTTATATTAAAAATATAGTACTTTTTGTGGATGGGGAGCTCTTCGGGTGGTGGTGATGGTGGTGGCAGTTTTTCAAATTCTGAAAAGGCGGGAGATTAGGATGTTGCTTCAGGCGATAATGGTAGACAGTGTGTTGATGACAAGGTGATGTCAAGCGGGGCCCTTGCTATAGGTAAGTTGATTGGGTCCCCTTTTGTGGCTAATGTTTTGTCTGATGGAAAAGGGGCTTCAAAGAATGTGTGTTCGATGCTTTCCCCAGTGTCTGGCTCTAAAAATGTCGTACATGGATTAGAAAAGTCAGGGAATGCCCTGTCCTCAGATGGGTGTGATGGGACTCCTTTTGCAGAGGGTCTTGGGCTTGATAAAGCCAGGAATGTTCTCTTGTCGAAATCTTCTATCAATTGGTCTAATCTGTTTGGGGCTAAGCCTAGAGGAAAAGGTACTTCACCTCCAGTGCCTTTTGTTGCTAATAAAACAGTGGGGGAGTACTCTATTACTATCCTAGATTGCATTGTTGACAAAAGAGTGACTAATATGGACATGGTTCTATTGGGTAAATTTGTTTGTCCTCGGCCTCATATTGAGCTGGTACGTAAGTTTACTTTGACTCGATGGAAACCTAAAGGACAAATAGATGTGGCTACTATGGCCAAAGGGTTCTTCTCTTTTTCCTTTACCTGTGAAGATGATATGGTGATGGCGTTGACGGGGGGCCCGTGGTTCCTTGGAAAGTCATTCTTGATGCTGAAGAAATGGGAAACGGGTTTTAATCCGAACTCGTGTTCATTCTCTGCCACTCCAGTTTGGGTCAGATTTCCTGGTTTGCCACTGGAATTCTGGGATAAGGAAGTGTTTAAGGGGATTTCTAGCACTTTTGGTTGTCTGTTATCTATCGACCAAATGAGGGCATCAAGGAAGCGGCTGGTTTATGCCAGATTTTGTGTAAATGTGGAGCAATTTGCTGATTTTCCTTCCATGGTGAAGATTAACTCTAAACTTGGAGTGTGGGAGCAGATGGTTGAATTTCAATCGAACCCCTTTTCCTGTTTCCATTGTAAAAAAATTGGCCATTGGGCAAAGAAATTCCCTCTTAAAAGAAAATGACGAAACAGTGGAGAGAAAAAGAGAAACCTCAAGCTTAGGAGGTGGAATCTCAAATACCTCAAGCTTTGGAGATGGAGTTAGGAGGGGAACCTCCCTTGGAGGCCAGTCGAGATAAATCTCTGAATGAGTTAGAGAAGGTGGTCGATTGTCAACCTATGCAAGGGAAGGTGAATCAGGAGCTTTACGTTGAAAACGTGCCTAATATGGATAGTTCTGTACTTTTGGAGGAAAATAATTCTTCTATGGTTCTTGAATCGGGTTCCCCCCATGGGGAAGGGATTCCTTCTAAGTTGGTTGAATCTGGTTCTCCTCTTGGGGGAAGGATTCCTCAAAATGTGGTGTTGAAAGATAAGGGGTTTGAGATGAAACCTGAGGTGAAGGAGTTTGAGGAGTCTGAGGATGTGGATAACCTACCTTATGTCATGGTACATGGCTGCAATAGGAAGAAGCATTCTCCTTTGTCGGGCGTCATGACAAGAAACAAGCAGAGATCGGATTGTGGGTCTAAGCCGCGTGGGAGAGGTAGGCCCCCAGCTAATGTTATGAGGGATAAAGAGAGTCAGATGGATATTGTTGATGGTACACAGAGAACTCTATTGGATATGTGCTCTAAGAGAACTTCCCATAAACTTACATGAAGATTATTTCCTAGAACATGAGGGGTCTGAATAACCCTCATAAACATGATCTCCTAGCTAATTTGGTAAGAGATCATCATCCTGATATTGTTTTAATTCAAGAAATGAAAATGGGTGTTGATAAATTATCTAGACTTAGATTGAAGTTGTTTAAAGATTTTGGTATGCATTGCTCTGATGCGACAGGTGCTCTAGTGGGATTGTCACTTTTTTGAATCTTCTGGTTATTGGAGGTGTGGAGGTTTTCAATGATTGTAATCATGTGGCTACTTCTTTCTTGCACCTGAATGACAAGTTTTCTTGGACTCTATCTAATATTTATGCTCCTAATTGTAAAAGTGTTAGAAAAAGGCTTTGGGTGAACCTTGCCTCTTTTAAAGTTTGTCATAATATTGATAATTGGTTGCTTATTGGTGACTTTAATACTCCTTTGCATGATGTTGATAAGATGGGTGGATCACAAAATGTGGATGATAGTAGATCGGACCTTATGCAATTCATAAATGATTCAACTCTTCTTGATCTTGATTTGAAAGGGGCTTCCTATACCTGGTCAAATAGGTGTGTGGGTGATGCCCATATCCAAGTTAAGCTGGATTGTGCCCTTTTAAACCCTAAGTGGTTGGTCCACTATTCTTGCTCCCTTTCAACTTTGACTAGATTGGGGTCAGATCACTTCCCTTTGGCTTTGTCTGTGGACCTGCTGGGTGGTAAGAAGAATTTTCCTTTTTGGTTTGAGAAAATGTGGATGTGCCATCTTGATCTGGGTAGTTTGGTTAAGGACTGGTGGAGTATCGATGTGGAGGGGTCGACTATGTATAGAGTGGTGAAAAAGTTGGCTAATGTTAAGCTTAATGTTCGAAAATAGAATCACACTTCTTTTGGCCATATTTTTTAGGAGAAAGATGGGGTGTCTAAGGAGCCTCACACGGTTCAACAAGTTATTCAATTGTCTGGTTATAATCAAGATCTGATTCTGAAGGAAAATCTCTTGCTTTCAAAATTACATAATATTATTGCGGAGGAGGAATTTTGGAAGTAGCGTTCGAGGATTATGTGGCTGAAGAGTGGTGATAGAAACTCTAAGTTTTTTTCATATTTCTACTCTAAAACACAGGGCTTTGAACCATATTAATTTGATTAATTTTAACAATCAAGCTATGGAAAAGGATGTTGATCTCCAGATTGTTGCGGATTCTTACTTCTCTTAGTTGCTTTCCATGGAGGGTTTGCTTGATGGGGCTTGTCATGAGGATATTCTAAGGGATATCCCCCAGCTAGTGGATGTTGAAACTAATAGGAAGCTTGTTTGTATTCCCTCAACTAAGGAAGTTCAGGGAGCTATGTTCTCCTTTGAAGGTAATAAGGCTCTAGGGCCTGATGGTTTCCCTATGTTCTTTTTTCAGTCCTTCTGGGATATTATTGCGAAAGATGTGGTGGCGGCTACTAAGGAGTTTTTTAGATCAGGTTCCCTCTTAAAGGAAATCAACTCCTCTTTTATTGTTTTGATTCCCAAAAAGCCTGGTGCTGCTTCTTTTGAGGAATTTAGGCCTATCAGTTTGTGTAACTCTATCTATAAGATTCTCTCCAAGGTGCTGGCATTGAGGTTGTAAAAGATTTTGCCTTTTATCATATCCCCTCAATAGAATGGTTTTGTGGTTGGTAGGAAAATTTTGGATTCCATTCTTTCTATGCATGAGAATATTCATTCTCTTTCTATTAATAAGCAACTTGGTTTTATCCTTAAACTTGACTTACTCAAAGCTTATGATAGGGTGGATTGGGGTTTTTTGTCTAAGATTCTTCTCTCCTTTGGTTTTGGGGAGAAGTTGGTGGCTTTGGTGTTTCAACTTATTTCTACCCCTCGGTTCTCTGTGCTTATCAATGGGTCTCCTTCACCTCTTTTTGATTGCTCTAGAGGGCTGCGGCAAGGGGATCCTATTTCTCCTTTTCTATTTATAATTATGGTGGAGTCTTTGGGTCACCTTATCCAAAGATTTGTTAATTTTGGACGTATGTCTCGATTAGCCCCCTCTCCTGCTAATCTTGTTTTCTCTCATCAACAATTTGTGGATGATTCTTTATTGCTTGGGCAGGCATCTATAAAGGAAGCTAAGGCTATTAAACGGATTTTACATTTATATGAGGCTACATCTGGGCAGAGAGTTAGCTTACAAAAGAGTGTTATTTTCTTCTTCAATACTCCAATTCAAAGATAGATCAGGATTGCTAGAATCTTGCAGTGTCAAATTGGTGAATTTCCTGCCTCTTACCTGGGACTCCCCTTATGTTCTAAGGCTCCTGATTCTTTGTGGAGGGGGTTGATTGACAAATTTAATTCCAAGTTGGCTGGGTGGAAAGGGGCCTTATTGAGCCAAGTGGGTAAAGTTCAGTTGATTAAATCCACCTTACAGAATATTTTAGTTTATGCTCTTAGTCTATTTCATATGCCAAGAAATTTTTTGGATCTCTTGGAAGGTATTCAAAAAAAATTCTTATGGACAGGGGTTGAAGATAAAAAAAGAACTCATTTGGTGGCTTGGAATGATGTCTGTTGGCTGAAGAAGGTTGGGGGGCTGGGTATTCACAAAATTATACCGTTTAACATTGCCCTTTTGGGGAAATAGCTGTGGAATCTTTTTTTAGCTAAAAGTGAGTGGGAAAAAATCACTTGGAGTAAATACTTACATGGTGCTAATGGGATCAGAGAAGTGATGTCTAATGAGTTTAATCCCCCAAATGGTTCTGTGTTGTGGAACTCTATGCTAAAGGCTCATAGGCTTGTTGCTAAGGGTCTCTCCTGACAGTTGGGGAATGGGAGGAGTATTTTATTCTGGGATGATAATTGGATTGGTAATGGACCTCTTAAGGATCAACCTTGGGCTCATCCCTTTATGGACCTTGGTTTGTGTCTAGTTGGCAGATTTGTTGCTGATTATATTGATGGAGGTTGTTGGAGGAAATTGTATGAGTTAGATCCTGGTCTTGAAATTATTTATAAGGCTATATCTTGTGTTCACATTCCTGTTAGTCCTTCTCTTGATAGGTTTGTTTGGAAGCCATCCTCTGAGGGTAACTTTTCTGTTGCTTTGGATTTTTCATTGGATGATTCTTTTATGAGTCTGCCTCCTTTTTGGGCTTCTATTTGGTCCTCTAGACTGATTCCTAAGATTAATATTTTCTTCTGGCCATTTTTTCAGAATAAAATTCTTACTACTGATAATCTGATAAAAAGAGGTTTTGTTATGCCCAATAGATGCTTTCTTTGTGAAGAGGAAGCAAAAAATACTTGTCATTTGTTGTTTGGGTGAATATATGTTGGTGTGATATGGAATCATGTTCTTTCGATTTGGAATCTAAGTTAGGTTTTTCCTGGCTCTGTTAAAGATTTATGGTTCCAATGGGTGTGCCCCTCAACTAATCTGGCCTTGCAGATTTTGTGGTCCATTTCTATGCCTCATTTGACTTGGGGGGTGTGGTTGGAACGTAACGATAGAATCTTCAGAAACTCTGCTCTTCCTGCTTTGTCCATGGCTCATAAGATTTGTAATGGTATTAAGGAGAATTTTCTTTCGGGGATCTCCTTCCATGCTGGTTAGAGGATTAATCTATGCTCCTATGATATTTCAATTGCTCAAAAGTGGAAGTTTCCTTGTGATATATCTTTCCCAGTTTCAAAGGGGAAATCTTCAAGAGAGGGTGTTGTTTGGAAGGTGCCACCGAATGGTTGGGTTAAGATCAACTTTGATGGTGCTGCTAAAGGAAATCCAGGACCTATTGGATGTGGGGGAGTGATTAGAAATTATAATGGTAGGCTCCTCTCTGCTGTGGCACTCCCTTTGGGAAACCAAACAAACCACTTTGCGGAGGCAGCTGCCACCTATCATAGTCTTGCTCTGGCTCAGAGAAGAGGGTATAGAAAGATTTGGTTGGAAGGTGATTCTCTAAAAATTATTAATAATTTGAAGAATTTATCTCCTCCGTCTTGGACAATTGAGGCCTTGATCAAGGATTCCATTGAAATTATTAAATCCTTTGATAATGTTTATATTTCCCATATTTTGAGAGAGGGAAATAAGTTAGCTAATTTCTTCGCTAACTTTGGTGTTAGAGATAGTAAGGTTTGGGATTTGAATGATCCCTTCCCTTATGAGGCCATGGCTATTGTTATAAATGAAAGTTAATTTATTCTTCAAGGTGTGCATGTCCTTGCTCACGTCGTGGCATATCATTAGGAAAGAGGGTATGGTTATGATTTTGAGGAAAGGCTATAATATGTCATGGAGTTTGAATTCATTATGGTTTGTTTGTCCTGTGGTTTCCTTCGCATGGATTGTGGGTGTTAGCCGCATAAGCTTCCAAAGTCTTTTGTTGGATTTTTTGATTTTGTGTGGTGTCTGTTGCTTCCTTTTGAGTTCCCTGTTGAGTTCTTGGTCTCTATTTTCCATCGTCATGGGTGGGGACATAAACTACGCTGAGCCCAAATCCTATGACACTGCGAAGTAGGGAAAGGAAGTGTGGGTGATTTTAGAGAAGGGTGACCTAAATCCCTTCATGGAGAAATTGCATGGAAATAAATACTCAGGTTACTACTTTGGTCGAGAAAGGGTGGAAAGGGAGAACCCTGGAGTTGGGTGGTAGGGAAATTGAGGTGGATGAGGAGTTCATAGCCCAGATTATTGGCCTTCCAATTAAGGGCATGAAGGTGTACATGGATAAGAAAGAGTCACTAGCTGTGATGTCTCTTTTCTTCAAGAAGAATGAGAGTGATGACTTGAAGCCTGGGAAGAGTGGAGGGTATCTGAGGACTTCCTTGAAGACTCTTTGGCGGGATGTTGTTGAAGAAATCATGAGGTATGTTACCCTGGAAGGAAGGTATACATCTATTAACAATTACCATTTTCTGTTGCTTAATCATTTTAGGCACAAAAAATGGGTGTCATTTCCCTATTATTTGCTGGTGTCAATGGATTGTGGGATTAAGGAACATAGGAAGAACCCCAAAAACGCTATCTTGCATGCGAGGTTGATTATTTTGATATATGAACATGTTAAAGCACATGATGTCCAAAAGACTTTGGTTACTCTAAAAGCTAAAGTTAGGGAGGGTTATGATACTGAGTCAGGTGAGGAAAGGGCTTCTGAGAAACTAAGGAAGAGGAGGCTTGTGTTAAATAAAGATTTTGAGTTAGACAGGGATGATGATGTTGATTATGTCCTTGACTTGTATGCTTCTTTGGAGGAGGGACCCATATCCCCTGTTCAGAGTAAATCTAGGAAAAAGAAATTGATTGAGGAAGTAGGCTATACGACATGCAGTGATGATGTGGAGGTGACTGTTCCTTCAAAGGGGAAAAAAGACAAAAATGATCTTTATGGGGAAGCTTCCTCTCCTCCCCCCGTGTCTAAACTTGTGCAGGATCCTAAGGAGGAAAGTCAGAAGAGAAGGGTTTTGAAGAATGCCCCTTTCTCTGTGGCTGGTGGCTTCCATGGTGAGGATGTTCTGAGCACTGTCATTGGGGTACCTAAGTAGAAGGATAGAGTTGTGGGTGGTGATCAAGTTTCGAGAGCTAAGAAAGCAGACGCTGAGAGGATTCAAAAGAGGTTGGTGCTGCAGAGCAAATTGCTAATTCCATTCATAGGATGAAGTCTCTTGTCACTGCTGCTAAAGGTAAGGATGCCTCTGAGGATAAGGTCCATGAGAGTTCTTCTGAAGAGGATGTTTCTATGGGAATTCACATTGAAAAATTTGATAGGGAGGATCTTTCTGATGTGTTGGGTTCGGCTCATGACAATGCCAATGTTCTTTTAAAACTTTTTAAATGGTTTTTTCATGAGATTAATAGGACTAATGTTCACATTAGAAGCATTGCTTGCAAGGCTGAGGATCCTATGATCTAGAGCCAAATTGATAATTTAATGGCTGGTCTTAATACTGTTGCTAATACTGTGGCGGAGGAAACTGTCAATCTGAAACAGAGTATGCAGGTTAGAATGTTCTCCCTTGAGGAGAAAATTGACAAAATTTGGAATAAGGTTATGAAGAGTGGTGAAGATCCTAAAGTCCTGACTAGGTCAGAATTTGCAAAGGCTTTTCCCCCTAATAAGAGAAAGGAAATTTTGTTTGTTGATGATATGGTTGTTGATGGTAAGCTGACTAGGGAGGATTATGTTGCTGCTAAGGGTGCTGCTAAAGGTTTTGTTTTGAGTTGTGAGGTAAAAATTGGTGGGTCTGGGGTTAGGACTAGAAATAGACTGAAAAAAAAAGCTGGGGCCTCAGGTTTCGAGGTTTTTGATACTGGGTTTAAGGGACAAAAGCTTGCTGCTAGTGAGATGGAAGCTGTTGAAATTTTGAATAATATGTAGTGGTGTGAGTTATTTTTTGGCTACTTTTTGACTGGCGGTTTGCTGTCATGGTGTTGATGGTTGTTTCTTGATGTTTCCTTTTTGAGTCAGTTGTTCCTTTTTGTAAAGGGTTTTGGGCCCCTTCAAAACCTTTTTTTTACTTTTAATCAAGACTATTAGTGGTTTATTTGTAGTCATTTATAACACCACTAAATTTATGACTAAACAATTTTAGTAATTTATTTAGTCATTGATTTTAGTCATTGATTTGGTCATTGATTTAGTCATTAATTTAGTCATGTTAGTGATTTATTTATTCATTAATTTAATCATTGATTGTTGTTAACTGGTCATTTATTTAGTCATGGTAGTCATATATTTAGTCATTACTTTAGTCATTAATTTAGTCACATATTTAGTCATATTTAGTCATTACTTTAGTCATTAATTCAGTCATATATTTAGTAATTAATTTAGTCACTACTTTAGTCATTAATTTAGTAATTTTTATTTACTGGTTTCCATTAATTGGTAGTAAATATAGTCATGAAATGAATAATTTATTAAATACCATAAGTTTTATAATGCAAAACTAACATAATATTAAACTTGAACTAAAACATAAAAGCAAATAAAAATATTATATATACGAACAAGCTACAACATGCTAGAATTAAAAAAATTGATTCAACATTATGATAAATAAAGGTAATTTTCAATAAAAAATTTAAGGCAAATATATATATATATATATAGACACACACACACACACACACACACACACACACACACACACACACACAGGCACACACACATATATCAAGTTACAAGATGTCAAAGTTGTCTAAGAGTTTCCAACTCTTTCAAATACACCATGATAATTAATATCCTTGAACAACACATTCAAAATACTACATAAAGCAGTGAGCCAAGATGTCTAACATTAACTAGTACATGATAAACATGTTCAACTATGTCATTTTTTGCAAATATTTTAGTGGCCACCATGTGAAAGTTTCCTCTTTCTCTTTTAGATGAAAAACTCCATCTATTTTGTCTTCATAAACAAGGGGTGTGTTACTTGTGACCTTTAAAATATTTACATTTGCATCTCATGTTCCTTTCAAGTTGACTCCATGTACAATAGATAGGGAGTGAATTTGCCCAATGCCCACAACATCACCATCAAACAGATCCAACACCCTAACTTTATCCCCTTCTTTGAGTTTATCAATACATTTCTATAAAAAGAAAGAAAAAATAGATTATATTAGATAGGTAATGATTACCCTTGTTTGCATAATAAAACAACCATTACTTACTTAAATAGTACTTGCATGTGTGTGTTAAAATAATTGCAAAAGAAAATTTTCAAAAATAATTGCAATGATCAATCTAATTTACTAAAAAACCAACACTCATAGTAGTGCTTACAATGTTACTATTAGCTTCATGCTAATCAGATACAAAGGCCACAAATATAAAAACTACATAACCATGCACGCATACCAGAAACATAAGGTTATGACAACACTATTACACATAAACAAGGTAGCTAATGCACAAAAACAAAGAATGCAATATGAGAGCACTACTACTACTATTACTGCAAGGTGAAGGTGAAATACATTGGGATGTATAAAAATAGTGTCATTAAAGCTCTGAAACATAACCCCATGTAGTCAACATAACCCTATCAATGATGACATATAAAAGAAGAACAAAGAACAAAATGTATCAAGGCAACATGTGACAACCATTAAGAGCGGTCATTGAGGAAACAATGCAGTCTTTCTTTGTGGCTTTCATAGTAGCAATAAAGGAGTAACAAATAAGGTTGGATGTAGAGGTCACATAAATAATAGAGAAAGGGCCTTTCATTGTTAGAAAATAGAGTAAGAGTATGCAAAAAGAAGTCAAGAGTGATGTATAATGAACAAGTAGTAGTAGCAATGAGTTTCATGGTTGTAGCAGTGAGTTTAGTGCAAGGGCGACGAGTTTAATGGATCGGGCAAAAAATATCATTACTAAACAATAAGAAGACATTAAGAGAAAGCGACAAGAATATGAAAAGATTTTTTTTTTTAATAACAACAACCATAATGAAGAGTTAACAACATATTTGTGAAGGAAAGAACAACAGGTATCATCCAATGAAAGAAGTAACAAACTAAGTTCAAGATGTTGACAAGGTCAATTACAATGCCCTAAAACACAATCAAACATCATAAAATATTGAAGTTCCAACAATCCCCATTGAAAAGTGACAAAGTAGGTACAATGATTGTTCTACGGGTTACATTCAATGTTTTAGTTGTCTATTCACTATTCTATAAGCTTGTTCATTGTTTGGGATCATAACAGTCATTAATACATGAAGGGTTTCAAAATCAAGGAAAATTAATGTTTCATAGCACTCATCTCAAGTTCAACACCAATAGTACTATCAATATCATGCATATACTCCTCGAATTCAACATAATCACTGTCAACAATGTCCTGAAGTTGTGTAGCTTTGTGGAGAGCTCTATTGACAGGGTCTTTTCCTTTTTGTTCTGCTTTCATATAATTTCCCTACATGTGGTTTAATCATCATGCAAAGTTAATATAAGTCAAGTAAAGAATGCAAAAGCTATAAATTTTTGTCTAGAACAACTATTATATTACCTCAAATTCAACACAACTATGATTGACATCAAGGCGTTCTTGTTTTCGTGTTGCTTTGATAAAATTGATCTGCATGTAGTTTAACCATCAAGCAAAAAAATATATCCAGATGAGTAATTCATGTAAAAAAAAGTCAACAAAGTCTTTCCAAGCATAAAAGTCACAATAGGTGGAATGGGTGAAAATCCATTTTTGTAGACTCACAAACCCTCAACTCTGTCTTTACAGACCCATTTCAGCAATTTGACTACAAAATGCACAAAAATCTTCAAGAATACACCAAATCAGAAATAAATTGAATTTAACTCACCCAACCACCTAATTCAATGCAAAAGAGAACAAGGAAACCCTATACAGGAAAGTACAGAAGCTTGGAACTGCAAATAATCATAAATTTCTGAGAAAAGAACAAAATTTCAAGAGTTTTATTACTGCTTTATGATCCATAGTAGAAAAAATCTTTTGGATAAAAAATCAGCAAACCAAAAGTATAAGATTTTTTGAAAAAATAGGGAAAAAGTCTAGAAAAAATTAGGAAAAAATCGGATATAAATAAAAAGGTAAAAATTGTAGAACAAGAGATAAAAACTATTTTTTGAAATTGAAAGGAATTTATAAGCATAGAGATATAGAGAGCAAATAAAATAAGAAGTTTAACTAATGAATTGTAAAAATAGATTTTTTAGTTTATATTCATATCGTTGATTACATTGCATTGCATCTTTTCAAACTCAAAGCATTACTTCACATTGCATAACTAATAACTAGATGTTGATAGATGAGAAAATTTCAATTACAATATAGTTTTTACAAAGTCAACCTAAGGAGTTATGCAATTGCTTCACATTGTATAACTAATAACAGGAGCGGCTTCCAATTGCATTTTCTTGTCATGTCATTCTATGAGACCACATTTCTTTGAGGCATTTTTTCAAACAGTTCACTACCTTCTCTATGCTACCACATTTTTTATACATGTCTACCAAAGCATTTTGTCAAACAGTTCACCACCTTGTTGCTATGGCTAAAAACCTAAAACAAGTACTTTCAAACAAGCTATGGATGCTTGGAAAAAATCTATCAAAAGCATAATAGTAAGCAATATCATAGACAAAGTGGTGAACTCTTTGAAAAAATGCCTCAAAGAAATGAGGTCTCATGGTGATGGAATGCCATGACAATAAAATTCCATTTAATTGTCATGGAATTCCATCACCATGAAATCTCATTTCTTTGAGGCATTTTTTCAAAGAGTTCACTGCCTTGTCTATGCTAACACATTTTTCATACATGTTTATCAAAGAATTTTATCAAACAGTTCATTTCCTTGCTACTATGGCTAAAAGCCTAAAACAAGTGCTTTCAAACAAGCTATGGATGCTTGGCTAAAAGCTTGCAGATTTTTTAAAAATAGGGATTAATTAAGATTTTTTGCAATTTTTTGCTTCTGTGGCCCACATTGCCAAATTGTCACACCCATAAATGAGTTTGAGACTCCATAATCTTTCCCTATTCCTAAATAAAAATTAGCACTATCGGCCTAACAATGCCTCATTGGTGGAACCCCCATCATAGCCTCGTCGATGGCTCGATGAAAACAGATAATAACCTAGTATCAGTGTAACAATACCCTATTGGGTTGACTCCTAAGGTGTCCTCCCTGATAGACCAATAGAGTCAACAAAAGAAAGTACATCGTTGTAACACATGAACATCGGTGGAACAAATTTTTGCATTCCCCTGATGGCCCGATATAACGAATGTTTGCATTCCCTTGATGAAAGTAGTTAATAACCTAGTATCAGTGTAAAAATACCCTATCAGGCTGACTCCTAAGGCGTCCTCCCTGATAGACCTATAGAGTCAACAAAATCAAGCACATCGTTGTAACACATGAACATTGATGGAATGAATGTTTGTGTTCCCCTGATGGCCCGATATAACCACAGATTATCAGGAATTAATATATATCAGGGGAATCGGTCTTGTTTACCTTGTTTGTGGGCCAAAGGTGTATTAAGGGATTGGCACCCCCTTATTGTTTAAAAACCTCCACTTCTGAAACCTAACAGATCATTCATTGATCTCATAGTTATTTTGTCATAAAACTCATAGTCACAACATTTAGGACACTCACAATAGATTTCAATGAAACAAAAGGAAAAATTTCATAGATTCATTGTTCTATATATGATCATAATACTTTGCCTGGAGATCATAAGAGTAATTTTATAAAGGCATGTTGTGGAAAACATTTATGAAATTTGTAGACATCTTTAGAATACAATATAAAGATGATATAGTTGAGAATCAAAATATTGAGGGATATCCTCTTACCTAATCTAAACCCATGGAATTATGGTCATTCCATGCATAAACTATAGGCTTAACAGAGGCATCCAATTGCAAAACTTTCTCTGTGAGATAGTTTAAGCAACTCATTATATGTTGTTACTCTTCATTTGAGTTGGCATGATTTGGAGAGGCTCTTACTGGGCGTTCAACAGATGGTTGTGAAATCTTTGTTGACGAACTAGATTTCCTCTTGATACTAGTATTAGATTTAGCACTATCCAGTGTTGCCATATAATTGACAACATCTTCTACACTTGCTTCTCTATTATTGTTTTCCACCTAAAATACAATGTCAATTTCAACATATAGTCAGTTCAATAAAAAATTGAAATAAATAACACAATGTAAATTGAACCAAAAATCCATACACTTACTCCACATTTTTCCATTTTGGCCTGCAACCCACCTCGGCCAAATGTATATTCAGTCCTCACATTATCTCTTTATCTCTTGCCTCTGTTACTCTTTGTCAAATATTCTTCGAAACACATACTTTCTTTCAATTCCTCCCACTTTTTGGGAGATAGAGTGGAGTCTAACATCTCTTTTTCCTCCATGATTGTTTTTCTACAATTGTATCTAAAACTGTTCATCAAAAGTCTCATCTTGTGCTTGTAATATTTTCTAGAGATTTTTCCACCAACAGTGTCAAAGGAATTTTCCATTTTTTGTATAACATATTCCACATTTCGTGGATCTTTCCCTACAAAATTTTATTTGTAGATATCCAAATGGGCCCTACATCTTACGCCCAACTCGGAGGCCCACTTTGTAACATTTTTCCCAATGGGTTCACCATCTCTTGATACCTCAACCAAGAATGGCTTTTTCCCTTCTAATATTCTTTCTTTTGTGTTCCTCTCTATAGATCTGTATAAATCTTCACTCAATCTTTGTCTTTTAACATAAGCAAGTGCATCTTCTATTTCACCACTACAAATGTTTCTGGATGATCCACTAATTCCTTCAAAAGTTGTAGATGCGACAAGTGCACTCTCAGGCACATCAGATGCAAGCAGACTCTCTTCATGACTTTGATTAACTGGAACTTCATGCTCCTTGGCCACATCACGTGTGGCATGAGTAGGTAGATTAGTAGTGGTCTCCACAGATTTCACTACATCACAACTATTTTTTTCACCAACTTCATTTGTTGAATCACAAAAGTGTTGGCTTCTACGAGCTGGTAGCACTGTATCTTTACTTTCTTTTTATTTTTTCTCTACATTTTCTCTTCTCTCTTTTTCTTTCTTGTAAAACAAAAAAAATATATCATATCATTTCTTATATACATAAAGATCTTGCCTATAAAATTTCATTAAACAGTATTAAACAAATAATTTACTACTTAGTGGATTTACAACTTGCCTATTTGTCAAACCAAGATGTGATAAATATTTATTATTCTTGGCCACACGTTCTTCATGAAAGCGCTCATAATCTATCACTAGAATTTCAACATTGTGATCACTATCATCTAATTTGTGCCTTAAATTCTTTTTCTTCATTTCCTGATGTCCAAAAAAACAATAATGTATAAATTAGCAACTTGATACCGAGATAATTAATCATAACAGAAATTGCATAAATACAAGTTTATGAGGTTTCAATTTGAATGAACAATCATTAAAACACGTACAAAGTCTAAAGCACTGCAAACAACAATAGTCATTAGATGTTGTGCATATTTATGTCAATGGATATTAAATAATGGTGCCCTGCAGAAATGCCAGTTGCATAAAAAAATTAGCAATGTATTTGAATCAATCCATCAAATCTTTAGCAATAATGTTTTCATTCATGGTTCAATAAAAAATTCTATATTACCAAATTTTAACTGGAAATGAACTTGTAGCATGGCAACCATTTTGTACAACTAAACCAATGCTTTGCTTAGGTGATAGCACCATCACTAAGAAATGTCTATGGTATTTGGTGATTCTTACTTTTGTTGTTCTGTTACATAATAATTTGTTCATAACATCCAGATACATTCATCAAGGGGTAGATTTCATGAAAAGGAATAGATATGTTGGAGTGGACATTGAGTTACAAGCAAGGAATGCCATGATTTGAGGACTAAGTAGTCAAATAGTAGTGAAATTCAAGACATATGCAAAACAGTGAAGAACATTTGATCAAAGCAAAAAAAAGCAATGACCTTACAACATATAAAGATACATATGAGATAGTGATTTCTAGTGCATAAAGTTAGAAGCACAAATGCTAATAACAGTGATATCACTGTTAAAAAGAATGTGAAGAGAAAAAAGGATGTGAGAAACATGTAATGCCAAAATAGTGGGGATATAATGAGGAAATGCTTCTATTGCAATGGGGAATCATTGTATTGATGCCTTGAGCATTGACAAAAAATATTGATCAATCATCAAGGATTGTATATTGCTGCTATAAATAGGTAAGGAATAGAGAACAAAAGACCATATCAATGAGGAAACGAGTTCCATAGTGGGTGAAAGATCCAAGAAATGAAGACAACAATGAGAAATACTTTCATGGAAGTTAGCAGTTAATGCCAAAGCAGTTCACAAGACAATGGTATACAATAATATTACAAAATATGGCTAAAGATAATGCCATATGTAGGGAAGACAATGCTATTTTAGTAAAAAATTGTAAAAGAAAACATAGAAACAATGTTTAACAATGCTTCAATGATGGATTTTATAAAGGATGCTAGAACAATGATAGTGATAAAGAACATATATAAAAGTAGTAAATAGTCCAGAGGAGCTGTCAAGAAAAGATCATTGTCAAAGTAAGGCAATGATGGTATACATATTCATATTGTATACAACATTTATATATGAAAACATATTCATATTGCATTCATATAACAACTTTTTTCAACATTAAAGCTTTGAAACAGGTATTAGTCTGAAGGTTCGTGTCCTTAAAACATAAAACAGTCTTAAAACAACATAAAAGTCTTACATAAAAGGTCATAAAATGGGGCTCATCAATAATCATTTTCATTTCTAGCAAGATTAGAATCATGATCACTCATGTCTACATCTACTTGATTTTCTTCCTCACCCTCATTTGTGACATGCAATACATTATCTCTCCCAATTTCTTCATTGGTAATCAAAATATCTTCTTCAAACAATCCCTCATTGTCTTCATCCACTTCTTCAAATGTTTCTTGTAAATTAACATATTGCCCATTAGGCATTGTTGGAGCACAACTCCAAATCACTCATGAACACAACCTGCAAAACCAACCCTCACATTCAAGAAAATAATCACAAAATAATGTGATAAGCTTAATTAAAAGCTAAGATCATTGAATAATCATGTACATAGAAGCCTATTAAATATGCAAGAAATGCGGTGAAAAAACTCACTGTCATAAAAAAAGATGAGTCACGGGTGAAACTACTTGAGACAAATATTAACAAATATTAAATATATGTGTCCTAAGTTAAGCTTAAGACAATGTGTAAAAGGTAAAAACCTATTTACACCAACATGCATTACATCAACAACTTCCATTAATTTTCATCTCGAATGAGACTCTGTTTGAATGACATATGACCAACCTGGGCTTCTTACATCATCAATTAGAAATGATTGGTTAATTTGAAGAGGGGAAACATATGGCTAATCTATCTCTGATAAAAATTGTCGTGTATTTGCACATACAAATCCATACTCATCAAATTATACTATGGATGGTCAGATCCACTTACATTTTAATAATATAGGACTATTTTCACCAAAATCCACTTGAATAATTTCTTGGATGAAGCCAACATAAAATTTCTTCTCAATTTGATGAAGAAATTCAACACTAACAACACAATCACAATTTGTCTTTCCTTTGTCTTTTTCTTCCACTCTTAAATAACTACCATAGGCCCACTTTCCACTAATAAGCATAGCCCATAAATGTGGAGGTCATGAAAGCTCACTTTCCTCTATTGTTATATCTTGACCTTCTTCTTTTGCATCATTGATTGCATTAGCAATCCATTCTTCAAATTTTGGAAAAGAATCACCTCCAATCAAATCATGACATCTGCGCCTTTGAGGTCGATGATGCATCCAAGTTTGATTCTCTTCTTCATATTTTCTACATAGAATAATGATGTACAAATAGTAAGATTAATAATATAAATGTGTAAATGCAATTGAGTAAATAAATTATTGTGTAATGTTTTTTTACCTATGCCACTTATTGAACGAAGATGTGTTTTGAAGAATAAAGGCATGTATTGCACTTCTTTCTTGATATGATAGCTTGAAGCGACATCCATTGCCTTCTAGTACTTCACCTGCAACTCTCTCATCTTCGTCATCATCCCATACACGTCGATTGACATTTTTAAAATCCTTCATATATTCTATGCAAAATCCCATGGCCTCTTGCATTTAACATCCCTCAAACATGTTGCCTTCTGGTCTTTCCCTAGTACAATTTTTTTTCAAAACCTTCATATATCATTCTATACGATACATCCATATCATTCTTACTGAGCCACAATGCTCTATTTCATATTCTAGATGTATTAAAAGATGCATAGAAATGTTAAAGATTGCTGGTGGAAATTCTTGTTCCAATAGACAAAGGCCTTCAACAACCTCCTCCCTCAAACTATCAAATTTTAAAGGATCTAATACATGTAAACTCATTCTCTTTAATATTAGGCCCAACCTTATAATTTCCAATCTTGGCCCCTTTTCCAAACTTGATATATTTACCACAATAGGTAAAATATTCTCGATTATGACATGATAGTCATTTGTCTTGAGGCCTCTTAAGCTATTAATGCATTTTGGATTTTGATGCTGCTACTTACATATCTAGTGGGAAAGCGAGTCTGAGACATTGATTGTAAGAATTGTGCACATTGTTCCTTTGTCCAGACATAAGGAGCACTAGGTTTTCTATATTTTTCATTATCATATTTTCAACCCAAATATTTCAACGAATCTTTATTTCTCAAAAGTCTTCATGTGATGAAATAGTATCAAGAGCACCAAAAAGAGTTTCTATAATAACATAAGCTATATTTTTCTCAGTATGCATAAAGTCAACAGTATGCCTAATGGTTATATCCTTAAAGTATGGCAACTTATACAATATGCACAACCGTTTTACACTGCTTTCATTACATGGATCATATCTACTACTAGCAATCCCATCATTTTAAATAAATGACATTCTTTTTTGTCCATTCTCAACAATGTAATCACCTATTATTAGCAATGGTGCTTCACGATTCTCTTCTTGACCATTGAAACGTGTTTTTTGTCGACAATATGGATGATCCATTTTAAGGTAAGCATGATGTCCACAATAAATAAACTTACACAAACTTCTTGAGTGACTCACAAAAATCCTTAAAGTTGCAAGCAATACATGCATGGTATCCATGAACAGAGAGACTAGACAATGTGCCATATGTAGGAAGATCATGAATCATAAACAATAAGGAAGCTCTTAAAGTGAATTTGATTGAATGACCATCCCTTAAAGATTGAATTGTTTCAATTCCTTTCCACAATTCCATTAGCTCATCATTTAATGGCTCTAGATAAGCATCTATTGTATATGAAGTCACACTTTTCTTTCCTGGTATAATCAATGATAACATTAAGAAAAATGGTTTAGTTGCTAACCATGGAGGCAAGTTATAATTTATTAGAAACACTAGCCAAGTTGACCATTTAGTGCTTTGATTTGAGAATGGGTTCACCCCATCTAGAGCCAAACCCAACCTTATATTACGAGGATCTTGAGAAAAATTGGGCCATCTATTATCAAATTCCATCCACATCTTAGAATCAAGCACATGTCATTGTTTTCCATTAGTGCTCTTATTTTGGGCATACCACTGCATAAGTTTAGCAATGTCTCTGCACCTTTCCATTCAGAGTAATCGTGGGA
>VDFB02281719.1:0-19680 GCA_007258455.2 Sequoia sempervirens
ACTTTTCTTTCCCTGAAGTATAATCAATGATAACATTAAGAAAAATGGTTTAGTTGCTAACCATGGAGGCAAGTTATAATTTATTAGAAGCAATTTAGCCAAATTCACCCGTTTAGTAATTTGATATGAGATAGGTTCACCCCATCTAGAGCCAAACCCAACCTTATATTACGAGGATCTTGAGAAAAATTGGGCCATCTATTATCAAATTCCATCCACATCTTAGAATCAAGCACATGTCATTGTTTTCCATTAGTGCTCTTATTTTGGGCATACCACTGCATAAGTTTAGCAATGTCTCTGCACCTTTCCATTCAGAGTAATCGTGGGATTATCAGAAAGTGGCGAAGAACCTTTCTAGGAACCACAACTGATTTCAACCCTTGTCTATACCTCATTTCATGACATTTTAGACATTCACTCTCATTTGCAAGATTTTGTGAAATAATACACAACCATTCACACATGTGTGGATGTTTGCATACCAAGCTAAACTTACTAATTTGTTTTTACATTGACTTGTTTTTCTTGGCAATGTGGAATTGATTCAGAAATATGATAAGACTTAATAATGCCAATAAGCTGATCTACCTCTCATTTAGCCAATAAAATACCACTTTCAAGTTAAAATTTGAAGGATTGTTGTCAAATGACTTAACTTGCAATTAGCATACATAGGCTTTAAAGCATCATCCATTGACTTGGCCCAATCATTGTTTAGACCCTCATTCAACATTCTATCAACTTCAAACCCTTTGTCAAACATTTATGCCTCTTCATCTATGTTTGGTGCCACTTCATCTATGTTTGTTGCCTCTTCATCTCTCACAGTCTGACATTCTATCATATCTTCATAATAATTGTAAGCCCAAGGGCTTATACCACTATGCCCATATCTTATCATATGTCGATAAATCATATTTCTTTTTTTCACCTTTCCACCAAGACAATTTTTACATGGACATGGATATTTGTCAATGTCCCTCTCATTAGCTACTCTCTCATCATATGCATGATATTGATCCATAGTCAACCTTTGACGCTCATCCATCTATAATATTGTGCATTCCCATATTAATTTAGTTTATGATTTAAAGAAAAAAAACATAAATTTGAAAACAGAGATGCCAAAACATTGTTGAAAGTAGTCACTTTTAGTATAGACCATAACAGAAAGAAGAGGATATAATGAGTCATTGTTCTAAAATCTATCTTACATTCATTTGAAGTTTACCTACTGAGAATGGAATATGCCTATGTTTCCTATCAACTTACTTTTGACAATGAGGGTTTCGAATTACCTCTGAATTTACTACAGAGGGCCTCACTAACTTCAAATTCATTTTAGCAAACTCTGAATTCCTTTCCCGCCTTTTCAAAAGTCTCCAAGTCCTACCCAAACAAGCTTTATCACCCATGCAAGTGCTTCAATACCTATCCATGAGAATAACAAACATCAACAACAATCCAATTTCATTCCCATGCCAACAATTATGCATTTTACAAGTTGTCTGACTTATAAATATAGACAAGTTATGTAAACCACTAGATAAATAGCATTTAAAGGTTTGTCGTCTCTGACTTATAATCTATTTTTGAGTTCAGCTAATACAACTATTTTTTTTGATTTGTTTTCATGGTTGTTACTCATGTAACTTGTACTTTCATATCCCTTTGAGCTGCTTTCTGTATTTCTTTCTTCTGCATTGGCTATGTTATGAAAGTAAAACTTGAAAGTACCCCTGTTGATAAGATTTGAGTCTTTAGTTGTTTACTTGTTTTTGTGATATTTGACTTTTGAGTCTTAATATATAAGTCCAGATGTTTATCTAGATTGATGTGGATCTTGCAAATTCTAGATACTTAAAGCCAAAACATGATTGAGCCTTGAAAGTGGATTGATCCACATATAACATTATGGTGAGTGCTAGAATGTAATGTTCATTGTGGGTCATGAATGAGTGGAGGTGATACAAAATATTTAAATATACCAGTAACAGTCATATGGTGTTAATCAGTTAATGTAAATGTAGCATAAGGATTTATTATATACAAGTGAGTTGAAGGCCAAGAGTATTTTGTCTGATTGTCAAAGAGGAAAAACTTAACATAGCCATACACTCATAATTGATTTTGGATCACAAGTGTTTGTGTTCAAAATCATCTCTTAGAAGTACATGATATATATCTTCTACAAGTATTTCAGCACGTTGCAAGTATTTCTTGACAAGCTTATCTCTAGGTTCACCTAACTTAGAATTACATGCCAGATGCTACTATGTTTTTTCCTTGGTGAGTTAACTGTGTTCCTTTTTCTTCATAAGGAACATATTTATAATTAATGTGGGTTTGTCTCTTTTGATGTGCATCCATTTTAGGCTTGTGGCTCTCAAAAGCGTGAGTTTAGACAAGAAAGGTTGCCAAGCCTTCACGACGTTTCAGAGTAACAGAACAAGGTTTGAAACAATCAAACCTTCTACTCTTCATGTGCTGCTAGACCTAGGCAGGTGTACCTAACTAAATAGTGCAGACTTAACTTGTGATTATCCCTTCTGAAATGCTTTGTCCACAATGGTAGATGGCAGCGAACAAATGAAATCAAACTTGATAACAATTTGCAGATCTAAATCCTAGAATGCTTAATTAAATGATAAAAGAGATTGAATGAATTCAAATAATGAATTTGTAGAGACCAGTGCCTTGTTGGGTATGTGGAGTCAAATGAAATAGAAATGGGCAACTTATTCTGGAAAAAGATCGAATTGCAGGCATATGATTTGTTCATAACTTGTATGAACAATGCAAGATTATGATTACTGAGCTCTACTTTAATAATCCAGATGAATCTCCCCGATTACTATGATTACCGAAAAGGATTTAATCCCTACTTGAGAGAACCAAATCAATTAACCACACAAATGCAGCAAATGTGCATAGATAAACTGAAAATAAACTTGTTACATCAATTTAAATAACCAGAAAGAATCAACATGGAGATAGCTTCAACAATGCTTTTCAATGAACTTGACACACAATTGACACCAAAACAAAACTACCACACAACTAAATTTCATTGAAACCACCATTTGAAATCATGCACATAGTCTCTGAAAAGAGAAAATTATCCTACACTTAGCCATCGGCCTACTCACTTTTATCCCAAAATCACGGTAGTAAAACTAATTACAATTTAGGTCATGCATGTAGCAGCATTAGAAAACTAAGCGCTTCAAAATCATAGCCATTCCACCAAAGGAATTAGGGCAAATCTCACATGGGAAAGCAGCGGTTATCAAACATACATGTTGGCCAACAACATTGAATCTTTGTTTATTTTCCAACCATTAGCCAAAGGCGATCTTGAAGAGGAATATGAAGAGGCAAAATATTGCTTATCACTGTCTGCCCATGTTCCCCTGTGTTATCTGCCTTCGCCGTGACCACCCGCATGTTATATCAAAGTGTATTCCTCACGTGCTTTCCATTCGCTTTGTTCACAGTCGCTATAGCATCTTGCTCTCGGGGAGACCTCTTGTAGATGTCACTTTGTTTTGTCGAAAACCTCGAGCCACAATGCATCATGAACATCAGTATCCTTATCTGCGATAGAAGCTTTTCATCACTTCATGTTTGTCGCTATAACTTGTGACTGTCAGGGAAACCCTATGTAGACAATATAATGTTTCACCGAAGGCTTCAAAGTCAACCCGAGTCGCCGAGACAAAGCATCTCCTATGCCGAAATCCATTCCTTACCCACATGTCTTCGCCCAGACATTTCAAACTCAGGGAGACGTAACATAGAACTCTCTGCGTTACACCGAAAGGCCCCATGCACACTTGTTTGCCAAAACACTGCCGATCTCTCACCGAAAGCCACATACTGAACCTCATCGGCAAGACATATTGAATTCGCAGTGACACGATGGGGACTCCACATGCATAAAGTCAGTGAGACCGAAGGTCTCTTGCCGAGACCTTATCTCGATAGCCAAACACACTGATAGGGTCCTTTAATTTCTGGTTGGTATAACAAGATGATATCGCCAAGACCTTCCGTCGAAAGGTATAACTCACACCGAAATGACCACTTAGGCACCGGTCAGTAAGACAAGAGAAGATCGGGGAGACTTCAACCCGATAGCCACAACACATGTCGATAAGGTTCCACCCGCCAATGTGATTGCTGAGACATGTGAGAAGTCCTGCCGACCACCCTAAAACACAGAAGTTAGCAACAACGAGTCGGGGAGACAAAGAAAATGTCACGCCGACCTGAACCATGATGTAAAATATGCATGACTCAATGGATTCAATGGGACAAAGGGGAAAAATATGAGTGGAAAATGCACACAGTAGGACCAAATCTAGAAGTTTATGAGTAAAACTAACATGTGAGATCGTAATTTTTCTGAGTTCAACAAGGCCCTCTGATCGAAAAGGATTCCAAAGAGGTTGTGTTTGGTGGAGGCTCATCAGGTAATATTTTGGAGTAATTCTTTAATTGGAAATTATATCCTTATTTTCTATAATTTTATTCTAGTTGGTAGAGTGGCTCTAGGGATAAGGATTTTAAATGTTTACATAACTCTATGAAGAATTCATGCTTTCTTTATAAGAATGTCTCCAAAATTTACTTCCAAATTACCATGATAAATCCCCTAAAAACTGTGGTTATAGGAGGGTGTGGGAGGAGTGCTCAGTGAATGTGATGTATATGCTATCCAGAAAACAACTGAGTTGGTTCCTATAGAAGTACTTTGGAAAATTCGACTAACTAGATATGCATGCATTAGTAGTTTCAAGTGTAGCAGAGCCTATTCAATCATGAGCAATGTTAGGAGATTCATTTGTCTCTCTAACAAAGAGTTTTTTCAACCATTGCAAATTTGCAACTAGCTTGAAATAGTATCTTCATTATTGAAGAACTAGCATTCGTCTTGTCATAATTCTTTGGCAGAATTGTAGTAACATGGGGATACTGTAAAGAATATTATAAATTAAAGGATTAACATTGATTTGGTCAAGCTAGGTAATGAACATAGTATATATGTGGTATTTTTCTTCTTGGAGACAACAAGCTTTATTCAGTTATCCATTACTGATTCTTATTCTCTCTTATTTTTTTGTATGATCTATGCATGTTATTTTTCATTGTGCTAGTTGGTAGAACTGAAAAATTTCACATTTTTCACTAGCCTCCACCCACCAATCCTCCACATTCCACAAAAATTCATCACATTTTAATTTTATGATCAACACAAATTGTTGAAATTTGTGTGACAAGATCCATTTTGTAGCCCACATTGCCAAATTTTCATACCCATAAATAAGTTTGAGACTCCATAATTTTTCCTACGTAAAAATTAGCACTATCATCCAAACAATGCATCGTTGGTGGAACCCCCATCATAGCCTTGTTGATGGCCTGATGAAAAAAATTCATAACCTAGTATCAGTGTAACAACACCCTATCGGGCTAACTCCTAAGGCGTTCCCCCCGATAGACCAATAGAATCAACAAAAGTAAGCACATCATTGTAACACATGAACATCAGTGGAATGAATGTCTACATTCCCCCGATGGCTTGATATGATCATAAATTATCAAGAATTATTATATATCAGGGGAATTAATGTGTATTGGGGTAATATATTACTACGTCCTATCGATAGACTGAAGGAAGATTGTTCATCGGTGGAGAGGGTGGCTATCGGTGGAATAAGGATTGTAGTCTCGCCGATACAATGATGATGATTGATTTCTATCTAATGTGACATCTCAAGGCATCATCCATATATTTAAAAATAAATGCTTCCCCTCGATGACAAGACTGAAACGGGTGGTGTATTTATGAGCCAGAGTTGAAGTGAATTATATCACAAGTTGATCACATAATTATTGCACAGTCTAGAAGATTTCGTTGAGGACAGAAGTAGAAAGGAAAAGCTAGGAGTTCTCACATAGTAGAAACCAGTGGAGGCGAGACCCAAGTAAGTACACCAATCTTGGCTGAGAAGTTGTATTTTTCAAATGATTAAAAATTCGAACAATGGAGGAAAATGTAGAAAAACCCAAAGCTAAGAAATAGAAAACTGAGAAGAGACTCTTGAATCAAGACCTGATAGATCAATGCCCTAGATCAGGGCCAAGACCTAGGAGAGTTGCTCAAATGAATCCTTCAATGGATAGATTATTAGATAAACATAAAGGCTTGGGGGATATTTAGACACCACAATGCGGGTATGAGCTTTTCATGTATCATTACAGGAAACAATTTAAGTTTCAGCCAGTCTGCAACCCATGGAGGTTGAACTTGGGAAGACTCATGGTTCCCAATGTGTTCGTAAATGTAGAATTAATTAAAGCTTTGGCTAGCAGATATGACCCCAAGAGGAGAACTATCCAAGCACATAATGGGGTTGAAATGCATGTTATTTTTGAGGATTTAATTTCTAATGTGTTCCAATTGGAGTGTCCTATGAACTTTCCATTCATGATTAGATATCTCTTGACAGAGTATCACCATATGAATACCAGCTACAAATGATGGAAACTACCCTTGCATAGGCCTAAGAATGAAAGAGGCAAACTAAGGAGGTTTTCAAGTAATGAAAACCCTCCTTTTCATGAGGACTTGTTTGAAGAATATTTCAGATACACTTATTATTCAGCTGATCAGGTCTTGGGGGTAGAGGTCCCACCCCTCATGTCTATTTCCCCAATGGTCTTAGCTTTAGACATACAAAGCAATGTTTCCAGGTCATTCAATTATGCTAGATACTTGGCCAATGACCTAAACCGAGAGCTTGAAAAGATTAAAAACAATAGTGAATATATTCATTTCAAACATTATTCTCTGTTCATTCATTTTCTCATGCACGAGGGACATGTTAGAAGGGTTTGGAGTCAAGAATTAAGGATAAAAGATACATATGAAAATGGGAACCTCAAACTTGTACAAATGTGGACTTCACTGTGGGATAGTCGATTTGGTAGATCTCATTATCTTTATTTTGAGGAGTTTTTTGTGAAACCATTAATGGAGTGGCTGGGATATCCGCGTGATTATAACTTATCCCCAAAAGTGTAAAAGTTTCTAAGACCAAAGGAAAATGACCCAAGGAAAAAGGTGGATCATAACTAGGGAGATTGGTATGCTTTTCCTGACTGCACAGTGATTAGGGTTTATGGGTTTGAAGGAACTCCACACTTGTTGCCACGAGTAGTTCCTGATAGAATTTTCTACTTAGAAATTGTGAGGCAATTGGCAAAATCTAATGCCAAAAACCTCAAAGGACACAACAAACAATCGATCATGCCCAGTACCTTATGTTTTGGAGACTTTACAGTGGTTGCAAATGAGGGATATGAGGAAATTGATGCTAAATTAGCACAGTATAACCTCCCTCTAGGTAACAAAAGGAAAAAATTTGATGCAGAAGGTTTATTCACAAAGCAAGGTTATCATAGGGTTATCAAGATATGAGCATGTATTCTTAGTTGAAGATGTAATAAAAACCATGATGAAGCCTCTACCACTAAAAGAATAACTGCATATAATAGGGTTATGCTTGCAGAGGAATGGAAAAGAAGAAATGTCCCATCTTATTCGAAGGCATTTGGTGAAATACAGATCCTCTAGCAAGGATTGAGCAACTCATTGCTCATATGGATGAAGTGGTAAAGAATGTGCCTTCATTTGTCTTTGATGCCCCTCATGCAACCTATTCAAGAGTGTAGGTTGAAGATGTAGAGCCCTTAGATTATATCCCTTCACAACCAACTCCTGATGTGAGTTTTTCTATAGATACTAATATGAGTGAAGAAGAGGAGAGTGATGAGGAAAGTGATGAGGAGGAAGAGAAAGTACAACAAATAAGTACTCCTCTAATTGTACGGTATGAGCCTCCTCAGGAACACAATGTTGTAAGATTTGAAGTATCAGATGAATTATCAGATGATGTTAGGGTCAAGGCTGGACAAGAGTTCATTTCTGATGGAGATTTTGTTAAGTTTCTTGAGTTTAAATCATTTGTTTATGAATATAAAGGCAAGAAAATGAGACAAAAGATGCAGGATGTCACTCCTAAATGAGAAGCTGTTGTTTTGAAAGGATTGAAAAAAGAAATAGACAAAGAGATGGAGTCCATCACTCCTGAGAGAGGGAGAGAGTTACTCTAAGAAGCTAGAGTATTGCTTTTTCCCGGATGGGATATAAGCTCTGCAATTGTGTTTGATAGTTTCAGAAAGAGAGGAGATAAAATAATGAATTTAACAGAGGAAGCAAGTGACAAGATGTATTCAGGATTTGGATACAATCCAGATGAGGCCACCTTGCTTATTTGGTCATTGTACCCCCATGACAAAAGACCAGTAGTGATTGATAATCCAAACCAAATGTTTGGACATCTCTTGATTCAAAGAGTAGGGGATACCAACCCCATAGAGTCAACAGAGTTGAATGCCAATATGGCAAAGTTCACCAAGGCACAAATTGATAAGCTGGTTAAAGAAAATGATAGGTTGAAGAAGGAATTAGCACATCAAAGAAAAAGATCATCTTCCTCTTCCACACCAGAATTTTATTCCCCACGGCTTGAGAAAGATAAGAGAGTATTGGATGCAATGGCTGATACAACTTATTGGAAGCAGTGCCACCTGAAATCTCAAGAAAAATGTAAAGAATTGGAGAAGGAAGTCAAAACCATCAAGTATAATAATGCATCCGAAATGATCAAGGGAAGATTCAATAAGATGATGAAATGTGCAAATGAATATTGGAGGCAATTTAAATAGGTAATCTCAGTAATAGAGGAGAACAAATGATTATAGGGGAGAATAATCGAAAAGAGACAAGAGCTTCAAGACAAGCAAATCTTGAAAGGACAGATAATGTAGACACATAACAAATTGGTAGAAGCGCACAATGGATATCATAATAGGCTCATCGAGGATCTCGAGTGCTTCAATTCGACTCTAACACTCTATGATGATATGGGAAATCCTCGAGAATATGATGATTGGAAGGAAAAGTTTAATGTGATTTTGATTGTTGCATTACAAGAGATCAATGACGAGGATATGATTTTACAAAACACTCACAACCAACTCGAGAAGATGATGTATAAGGAGTATGATATGAGAGAGGTGATCTCCAATGCAGATACTTGTGGTGAACAAGAATACATCCATCACCTCTCTGCATTCAATTTGTTCCTCAACCAAACTATGGATACACCAGACACAATAGGGAAACCATCAGGATGAAAGGAGTCAGCTGACAACATGAGCACCATATCATGGAGTAGAAGCTTTGAACAAATCTTAGGTGGTCATGGGCTTCTGCTTGGAGATTAACAGATCATGCATTTAGTTGCTGCAATATTTCATTTTCTTAATTATGTTTAGTTATCAAACAACATGACTTTTTGTAACGGGTCTGTAGCTTGTTGCCTCTCACATATATAAGAGAGACCAAGACCAGAATAGATCATCATCACATCATTTCCATTTTAGGGTAGGAATTAGTAAGAAGATAGATTGCACCATTTCACCCATCCATCTCATATCAGAAACTACTATTATAATCCATATTATTCAAAGATAAATATAATGGAGAAGGTTATGCATAATTGTTGATTTGCTTTCAAGTGTTCAACTATTGTGTGGATTTATATGCTTATATCTTATTTGGTTGTCTCCAAAGTGGTTTTTTATGTTATTCAAATTGAGTGTGTGGAAATACATTTAATTTGTCAATACACATTTGTTGTAGTTATGTGATGTTGTTGACTAGTTTTGGTGTGAAAAAGAATTAAAATTCCTTTTAAGAAATCAAATTTGATAGGTTCTTGTTTGGATTAAAGTCCTTTTGAATAGATTGTCTTAATTGGTTTCCTTTCACATTTGAATTAAATCCTTTCACAACTTCACAGTAGCATAAGGGGATATCACTAGGATTACTAAGAAGAGTCCAAATAACTGACATACTTGCATGTTTTCATAAGGTGCAAACATTCAAAGTGCCCAACTGTTCAAGTTAAGTTGAAGAGTGAATCTACCTATCTTACAAAACCCTATCTCCAAAATCATCATTTATCCCTCCACTCCGTCCACCCAATAGAATTAGGAACTGGTAATAATTAGATATTACATACAAAATACAACTCACAAACTTGAACTCTCAATTACTCTCACTAGTATTTAGACATTAAAACTCTGCATTTGCTTCATCTCACGTGCCATAGTAAGTAGATTGCTCAATCTAGGAACCATATCTATCTGCAAATCTGCCTTATTGTTCAGGTATACCCACCTAGGTTTGGCAGAGCCTGAAGAGTAGAAGGTAATTAGTCTTGCTTACCTTGTTTGTGGGCCAAAGGTGTATTAAGGGATTGGCACCCCCTTATGGTTTAAAACCTACACTTTGAGACCTAACACTAGTGATGATGGCCCAAGATTTTTCATCAAAATATATGCATGACTTCCATGGTTTAACTACATCTCACTGTCCTTGCCATGATGAGAAGGTAGAGGTAGATTTCAACAAGAGCCTCCATTGTTTGAATTGGCATCAAACAATACCTTCAACCTCAACTTATGTCATTACATATAATGACATTTCCCCAATTGTCTATATTGTTTAATCACACAATAAGGGGCCTTTAGATCCCAATGGTACCTTCCCAATCTACATATACCTTCAATGTTAATGAAAATCATAGGCATAAGTGAAAGTGTTAGGAAGGTAGGTCTATTTCATCTAGATTTTTTTCATTGTCGAAATACGTCTACCTTAATTGATGCAAATTTGTTCATGAGATTTATGCATGATCACTATTGCTATCTATGCTCTACTGGTTTGATATGCCCATGATTTGTTGCCTACAATACTTGACTAATGACTCTCTGTGAATAACCCAAGTATAGTGCTTTAATTGCTTTCAAACATAAAGTGGGTGGTAAGTTTTGCTTTATGTGATAACCATACATTACTTAGTTAAGAAATGGGAATCTCACTTATAAGATTTTCTCAATGAATTGGGATCCTGTATGCAAATACATGATGTCTATCTTTTCATTTTTCCCTTTTTAGGTCCACTCTTGAAAGCTCCTAAGTGGTTGAAGAGACCAATTGGTGTCATTTTTGGATTTGAAGGAAAGCTTGCTTCTTTTCAACCCATTACAATGTCACAAAGTGTTGTTGGATCTTCTAAGGTAGAGTAAAATTTATTCTTTGGCACATGTCATTAAGATGATATATGGTCTTATTTTTCTGCTATTTTCATAGGTATATATACACAATCTCGTTACCAAGGATAGTCTGGTGCTTCATTCAATAGAGTTTGAAGCTGTAATAACATATGGTGATAAATCATCATTGCGAGATTTGTGCGATAAGAAGTCTTAGGATTCTCAGTTACTTATTTGTGGATACTTTTTGAATGGGATTAATAACAATTTACATTCATTTGTATTGTTTCACTTGCAAATTTTTGGTTTTTGCATTGATTTAGTTTGGAAGAAGAGAGGGAGACATGGAATTTCCTAAGAGTCATGTTTGAAGATGAAGGAAATGCTAGGACAAAGCTACTTGAACACCTTGTATTTCAAGTGTAGTCAACATAGAATCAAGACTTACAGGAAGCTCAATCTGTCAACATTGATGATATTAGCAGTGAAATAATCAACAATGTCACTCTTGATGATACAACACAATTAGATCCATTAGTTTGTTCAAAAGGTGGAAAAGATGTTACATCCCCCAATGAATTGGGATCCTATATGCAAATACATGATGTCTATCTTTTCATTTTTCCCTTTTTAGGTGCCCTCTTGAAAGCTCCTAAGTGGTTGAAGAGACCAATTGGTGTCAGTTTTGGATTTGGAGAAAAGCTTGCTACATTTCGGCCCAGTACAGTGTCACAGAGTGTTATTGTCTCTTTTGAGGTATAGTACAATTTGTTCTTTGGTACATGTCATTAATATGATATATGGTCTTATTTTTCTACTATTTTCATAGGTGTATATACACAGTCTCGTTACCGAGGACAGTCTAGTGCTTCATTTAGCAAAGTTTGAAGCTGCAATAGTAGATGGTGAAAAATTATCATTGTGAGATTTGTGGGATAAGAAGTCTCAGGATTCTTAGTTAGTTATTTGTGGATACTTTTTGAATGGGATTAATAACAATTTACATTCATTTGTGTTGCTTCACTTGAAAATTTTTGGTTTTTGCATTAATTTAGTTTGGAAGAAGAGAGGGAGACATGGAATTTCCTACGAGTCATGTTTGAAGATGAAGGCAATGCTAGGACAAAGCTACTTGAGAACCTTGAATTTCAAGTGTATTCAATAGAGAATCAAGACTTATAGGAAGCTCAATCTACCAACATTGATGATATTAGTAGTGAAATAATCAATAATATCACTCTTGATGATACAACACAATTAGATCCATCAGTTTAGTCAAAAGGTGGACAAGATGTTACATCTCCCATAGACAATGGTGAGGAGTTTTTTGATAATTTGCATAGTCTGAAAGAAGATTCCTCGCTTCATCTCAATGAAAATGATTTTGTTGTTGGGAAGGATACCCTAGGCAATGTAGAAGAGGTGCAACATGAAGCTACTAAAGATTCGACTGAATACTCAAAATCCGATGAAGCCATTCAAAGTTATTTAGTTGTTGGCTATTATAAGGGAGCATTCATGCAATTCCTATTAGCAAACAAGATGGGAGATGCACTTCTCATTGCTCATGTCAGGGGGAGTTCTTTACAGGAGAAAACTCGTGATGATTATTTAAGAAAAATGAATTGTTCCTATCTTAATGTTATGCTTCTATACTAATTACATGGCATTTGTAATGTCTTAAAGTCTTTTAATGTTTTATGTTTTACCCTCCTTGTATTCAACTATCTGGATTTTAGAAGGCTAACTGGCTCTGTTTATCTAAAATATATTTCTTTCTGTGGAATATTTTCTGACTTAACACTATTAGTGTAGGTGGTTTCTGCTATGGTCAATAATGATCTTATTGGCCTTGTGAACAATAGGCCTTTGAAATACTGGAAAGAAACTTTTGTTTTACTTTGTACATCAAGTGTTTTTTCCCACAAAAATTAGTTAAATAGAAAATTATGTAAATTGGATAATGCAATTTTTATTTGGAGCAAATTGTACTTGATAATAAGCTTTTTAATAACTCATTTCTAATTTTTGTGACTTGTAGTTTGAAGTTTTTTATATAATGAGAAAGCATACAAATTTATGCATTGTATCATACAATTGTGTACAGTATTTTCAAATATTTATCATAGTTGTATCATAGATACAAGACTTGGACATAAAACAATATTGGCAGGTTGATTTTTGACTTAAGACTTGGAGGACTCGACTTAGACTTGGTAGGCTAACTTTTTGACTTGGACGTTGAAGGTAGTTTTTCAAATCAAATAAACCCTACCCCATAAAGTGATGTGTGTTTTCCATTATATTTTCATTGAATTCTCTTGGAAAAGAAATAAAATTAGATATGATGGTTTTTTGTTTATTATTGTCAATTGATTCTAAGTTTTCTTTAAGAGGCTTGGGGTTGTAAGATCAAAGGGGTCTCTTGTAGTAAATAGAGAAAGAAAGTCATTCCTTGAAGAGATTGTAACAAAGATGTGATAATCACAAAGCACAAGGTTCAAAGCAATGAGATCATAATGTAAAAACAAAAGAGAAAAAAATGTGTTTTTATCAGAACAATGACTTTAAGGATTGACTATGAAGAACAATCATCATAAGATAGCAGTGAATACCAACAATGGAAATACCAATGAGTTATCAATATCATGAATAAAGAGTTCCAATTTTCAATGCATGATAACAGTAGTTCAAGGCATGCAAGGGATAGGAATGAAAGACAATAAATAGAGGGAAAATAGTTACAGATGATCACTGTTATATCAAAGCATATGAGTGTCAGAGGATCATAGCAAAATGAAAGAGATAATAGCAATTTTTATGAATACCATGTGACCCGATATCATGCACAAAGATGTAAAAGACCATGTAATAGAGTGAAAAGGGGTCAAAGTCAATGAGATTCATTCAATGTCAAAGAGCATTATCATTATATCAGTGAAAACACAAGATTGTAACAACAATGAAGCAATGGAAAGCAAGAATAGTATATGCAACATCAAGATCATTCTCATAAAGGATGAAGATCAACATGAGATTTTAGGATTAGAGATTTCCACTTACCTTTAGATTGTAACCTTGTTTAATTTCTTGCCCTTTCTTGAATGATACTGGTGTTGCAACTCAGAAAATGCTACTCAACAAGCTCTGGCATTACAAAAATGGAAACCACCACTCTTTGCATTCAATGGTTGTTTCCTTCATCAAACTTGCAATTAGAAAACCTTAAAATGTGCACGAGAGCTGAAATACCAAATTGTTTATTAAACTTTGAAACTTCCCTCCAACATGCAATCACAATGTTTTACACCAAAAATTAATTGCTTGAGATTCCCTCCAAATGCATACACGACCCGATCGACCAAGGCACCAAAAATACCTTCTTCTTTTTGTCTACCATTAATACCTATTGCTAAAATGCACAAAAAAAACTATTGCATGGAAGGCATGCAAAAATTAATCTTCATTTTTAGGGGAAAAAATTTCATCTATCTACATTGTCATTTTAATATAGGTTGTGAAAATTAAGATAAGCATGATGTGCTCCTAAAATTATTAGAGTTCAAACTTGTATTAAAAATAACATCTATAAAAATGATCAACATATAATTGATTTCATAGATTATAAAATAATTCTATTTTTAAAAAATAATTAACACTATAAAGCCTAAAAGAGAAAATTTTCGCATACCAAAAGTGATCATTGTTATTTCTATTTCACATTATTAAGATGGTCGAGTATATCAGTGAGCAAAGATAGAAGTGAATCAATTTCTTCATTTTTATTGCAATTGGATTTTTTTAAATCATATTTTATTAGTGAAATTGACCACAATTTCTCTTTGATACATTTGACATCCTAACACAACAAGAAAATCAAACTAGTTTCAAATCATAGTTAAAAATATTAATGATTCATTAACATAATGAGTAATAAAAGTTAAAGAATGTAAATGTTTATAATTTTTTTTATAAAATATGTGAAGGCCTTAAGACTACATTGAGAGGCAATGCCTTCCATGCAATAGATATTTTTGGTGCACCAAACAACCTAGGCGGCCAAATGGCATGCTTAGGTAGGGGTCCCATTAGGGGGGCTTAAGCTCTATGGATTATGATCAAATTCGAAAGAAAAAAGAATAGAGTAATAGTCATTTATTTAGTCATTAATTTAGCCATATATTTAGTCATTTTTATTTATCTAATATTAGTCATTTATTTAGTCATTTAGTTGTGATTTAACCCAATGACCAAATTAGTCATTTATTTGCAAAATACTAGTATTACTCACATGACTAAAAGTTTTAGTCACGTAGTCATTTATTTTCCAAATTCTACAAGTGACATCCATTCCCTTCCATGCTAACATTTCTTCTATCCTTCATCCTCTAGTCTTATCATTCATTTTGAAAGCACATTTTTGTTCTTTGAACCCGCCTATCCTCTCAAGGGGGCATACCACAACCCTCCTGGTCATCTTTCCTCACCCTACTTTCACTAGGGCATATTTCAGAATTAAATTTCTTTGACACAACGCGATGAGCTGCATTATGTCAAAGAGGGGCAAAATGTAGACACTAAAAAATGTCCTAAGTATGCAAGCAACATTTTTCCTTGGTCGTCATCCTCTAATAATTAAATAATTTTAATTATTTAATTATACTTGATCATATTAAATAATTTAATCATGATCAATTAAAATTATTTAATTGTGTCACTAATACCCCCTCTCTTTAATAATTAAATAAATCATTATTTATTTAATTATCTATCTTTCATCATCTATCCATAGTCAGATAATAATAATAATTATTTGACCTTTTATTCTTCTATAATTAAATAATTGTCAAAATTATTTAATTATGTGTCATTCTTCTCTTTTGAATAAATAATTCAAATAAATCATCCATGTCAATTTCCATCTCCCCATTTAATTAAATTGATTAATTTAATTAAATGCCCCTTTTTTTCTCCAAATAAATAATTTGAATAAATAATTTATTTGCCACTTGTCCTTTTCCTCCATTTTTGAATAAATAATTTAAAATAAATTATTTATGCACCTCCTCCAGTCAAAGATGCCCTGTCATTAACCCCTATCATAGCCTTCATTGTTGTCATAGCCGTCGGCATCATACTTGTCATGATTCCTCCAAGAATAGCATATTCTTGGTGCATCAATTCTAGACCATTGATCTTGGAATCCTTCTAGAGAATTAATCTCGACTATCCATTTTGTAACCTCCATCTCATGCATCCTCCACCATTGATCTTGGAATCCTTCTAGAGGATTAATATCAGTCATCCATTTGAAAGGTTGTCTATAAAAGCAACCCTCCTCCATTTTCACCTTAACAACTAATCTTCTCCAACTTTCTTACTTACTATTTGCAGGTTTTGCACAAGTATTCCAACAAATATGAGGGAAAAGTTTCACAAGAAGGAGAGCAAGAGAAGTGAATCAACCATAGTGGGGTGTAATTTATTTCATGCTTTGCATTTCTAGTTCTCTCTATTATTTTGTATTCTCTTGTTGATGAGGTCTTATTAGTCTAGAGGTGTTAGCTATCACTATTCTAGGTTACAAGTTAAGAAACCCCATCTCACACCATGTAACAACAAAGAAAAACATGGAGAAAGTTCTCACTTGTTCAAGGATAATCACATATTTGTGTTTTCAGGAAAGAGGCTACTTGTGTTGCTATGGTGTGAGAAAAACAATTACTCGTTAAGGGAGATCAACTCCTTTAATAGATTGGTGTTTGAAAGCTAGATGTTAACACCCCTTTTTGATTTGGTGGCCTGGGGCTATCAAATGAGGTGTTCTATATTGGGTTGAATTTGTTGCCCAATGGTTGGATTGGTCTGCTTCTTCAAAGATCTGAATTCTCACTTTGCTTTGTCAAGCAGACGACCCCAACTGGAGCCACTGGTGTTACTTGTAAAATCCATGGCCATTTAAATTATTTTTTGCCCCTTATGCCTTTCAGTTTCCTCCATTTTGTTTGATTAGGGTTAAGAAATTGCATAAAGGGTTTAAAACCTTATATCCTAAAATCTTAAACCCTTGGCATGCACTTTTGTTCTAAAATCATGTTGAACTCCTACGTCTGGTTCTTGGTCATTCAAGTTACAACTTATGTCTAGGTGGTCGTGTGTTCACCGACCCCTTTACCTTGTCTTTTCGGTCGTCACCCCAGTTAAAATATTTAATCTTTTCCTATGTCATGGGGTTTTCAAATCTCATAACCTCCTGACTTATCATTTTCTTTGTTGTTAGTGTGTCGCGAGTTTTCAAAACTTCGCAACCTCCGACATGAGGTTCTTTAGTTAGGTTTTTTGGTGAGTTGGTGACAATGAAGGTAGCATTCAATGTGGGAACCAACTACTGACAAGATGACATGTGGCAAGAAGCGATGGTGGATGGTGGAATGTACGTGATGTGGGTCCTATGGTCTTCAAGCCTAGCAATAGTTGTGGTGGGCCTTTAATCGAATGATGGGTATTAAAGTGAATGCCTTAAATGCATCTTAGTCGTTCCCCAAGCACCCTGCATGAATAAAATATTTTTTTCCAAAATATTGCAAGGTTAGCGGGATGGTGATGCATGTCTCTAGTGGGACCTATAGAGGCAACAAATGCAATAGTGGAATGTGATGTCACCATGATGGGTGGCAAAGGAATCAACGGTTGTCATCAAGATGATTTGACGGTGCTTGTCAGTTCCGTTGAGTTTTTAGTGGATCTCGGCTCGGTCCCATGGGTTTAGTGGAGAGTGGTGGAGATAAATCCATGGTGGATGCATGTTGACCATTGATGAAGATGGTGGGACCTAATACGAAGGTGATGTTGGTGGATGATGATGAAGGACGCTAGGAGGCGTTACCCTATTTACACAATTGGATGAATCACATCATTGTTGTGAGTCATGCAATGATGTTTATGGTGATGATCATGCAGTCTTGATTTAAAGTGTTTAAATCCAATGGTTGGGTTTTAAATTTGCTGACAAAGAGAGTTAGGTGTTGGATCTTGGAGCAATTAAGATATATCGATAGCCATAGTTCAAAGTGTGATTTCCTGACAGTTGGCTACTCCTCTTCATGGGTATTGACTATGCAGTAATGGTGCATCCATTTCTCAACTACCGAATTGATTCCATATGGCTTCATATTGCATTCTTATGCTTCTTCCAAGGCTAAAGTGATTGTTGAGCGATGCCATTTATTTCCTAGTGTGTTGCAGTGGTTTTGGTCTTTATCAGGGTATATTCTTCCTGACTATTATCGCAGATTTCTTGAGGGTGCCATGCTTATTTTTAGAATGCCATCAATGTTGGAGTGTACTCGAGGTGTCAGAGGCCTTTATGACCAGTTGTTGCTTCATTTTTGGGGGGAATTATTGTTGTTTGTAATCTGATTAGATTTAATCCTTTCTGTAACTCTGATTGAGTTAGGGTTGGGGTTTGAATTCAAAATATGAGTTATGCCTACACTATAAAGGCAAGTTTTGTTGTTTTTGTATTGTTCATACTTCTACTCTCCAACCTGAGTGGTCTAGTGTAGTGTTTCCCTAGAAAATTTTGTTTCTATGCTTTCTATAATTATTTGCTTTGATTCAAGTTGAATAGGGTAAGTCCTTTGGACATAGATAGGGAATGTAATGAGCTATTCTCTGTAATAACAATAGATGACTGCCATACAACATTTGTATTCTACTTCACTATATATGTCAATCTGTATGTTCTCCAAATATTGTATGCTTCACTAATTATGTTGTGTACGACAAGGATGGTACTCTACCATTCTGTTAGGCCACTAGCGAAAGAGAGGCATGGTACTACATGTGTAATAAATTGGTACTTTTTGAACCCAATATTGGTCACCACCAATCTCATTCTCTCTATCACACATGGTGCAACTACCAGGCTAGGTCTAACAAGATATTTAAATTCCTTGATCATGCTATGATCTCAACTCAATCTTTTTTCTCTTTTTCTAGCTCTTCATCGCTTCTGGTTTGGCCGTTTGTGGATGTGACATTGTCAGGCCACTTTCCCATTTCAATTAGCATTGAATGGGAGTTAAGACAACCTCGTGCCAGCAAGACTCAATTCTTTTTTAACACATCCTTGTTGAATCATCAGCCCACATTGGCCTACATCCGTAAATTTTAGAATTTGGAGTGTTGTCCACCCCACAATACAAGTTAGATTTCTTGGTGGAATGATGCCATCACTCGCACGGTGAGGTTTCTCTGCATTTATGGGTGCCAATTGGCCATCTTTCATAGAAGGTCCTATGAGGCTCTGGTGGTTTCTCTTTTTCCCCTTCCTTTCAATTTAGGGTGGTGGATCAGTTAAGGCACAAAAAACAAGTTGTTGATAATTATGCTACCAGAGGGGTGAAAATTAAGGTTAGGCTCCACTGGCTTAAAATTGGAGATTGTTCCTCAAAATAATTTTCTAACCCTTCATGCCAGACA
>VDFB02281720.1:0-25731 GCA_007258455.2 Sequoia sempervirens
AAGCACTTATTGGAAACATAAACCTAACCTAATATGTACAATAGAGGGACTCATTAGACTTTAAAACAAGGCTTGAGGTGTATCCCATTAACTGGGATATGAAGCACTTCACGTTTTGTTGTGGCCAGTTGGCAAGCATTGTGTTCCTTACAGTATTTACCAATAAATGGAACCATCCACATGTTGTCAAACTTGGTGTGATGGCCAGGCCTGCCTTTTAGGACATCCCACTTGTGAACAATATCACCCACTTTAAAAAATTTAGTTGTAGCTTTCTTGTCAAATGTTTAGAGTTGATGATACTCCAAAGCTTTCATTGCTTTGTCTCTTGATTCTTCAAGCTCCATGAGCTCTGCATATCTCATGGACATTGGGTCCTGTTCCTAAAACATCTCCAACTGGTGAACAATGTCTAGAGCTGGAAGCTCCATAGATAGAGGTAATCTATCCTCTTTGCCATAAACTAACATGTATGGTGAATTACCAATGGACCTCTTAGGAGTCACTCTGTCTGCCCAAAGTGCATACTTTAAATTAATGTGCCAGGTCCTTTGATTCTCCTCCATAGTTCTTTTAATAATCCTAATGAGATTCTTGTTCGTGCTTTCAACTAAACCATTACCCTGAGGGTAATAACTTGAGGATGTATTCAAATGAATGCCATGTTTAACACCCCAATCAGTTACTCTTAAACCAACAAATGCAAGAGCATTATCAGATATGATAGAGTCAGGAACTCCAAATCTGGTGACTATATCCTCATAGAAACTCAAAACTGAAGACTCTTTTGCTTCTTTCAAAGCTATTGCTTCTGTCCACCGTGTGAAATAGTCTGTAGCAATGCACACCCACTTGTGACTAGTATTGGATGGTGGATTAATTGGCCCAATAAAGTCGATGCCCCATCTCATGAAGGGCTGCTCCATCTGAATTGGATGTAGAGGCATAGCAGGCATCTTTTCTTTTCCTACAAATAAAGCACATTTGATACACTTCCTTGACCATGCATATGCATCTTTAAACAAGCTAGGCCAGTAGTAACCATCTCTCATGATTTTCATAGTAGTAGTTCTTGGAGAAAAATGACCTCCTACAGCTCCATCATGAAACTCATGAAGTATCTTCTCAACTTGATCACTATGAATACATCTTAATAGAACACCATTTAGATCTTTCCTGAAAAGAATATTATCTACCAACACATAGGGTATAGACTGCAGTCTGAAGTTTCTTCATTTAGCTCTATCCAGACCTGGTGGACATTCACCAGTACAAAGAAAGTTGGTCATTTCTTGAACCCAACCTGCAACTGGTGCAGGTATAGCATTTCCAACATTTTGAGGCTCATTTGTATTAGCTAAGACAACACCAATTTCTGATTTATGTGCATCTTCAAAAGTGGAGGCAAGTTGCTCACCAAGTCCTCTACCCCTGACAAGTTTTGTGATGTTGATGTTAACATCAAACTCCATTACTTTTGTGATCCACCCTGCCCTTTTCTCACTCAGATCCTTGTTCAACAAAAATTCCTTCACACTTGAGTGTGCAACCAGAATATGGATCTTATTGTTTGAAACTAGAGGCTTAAACTTCTTCAGGATTCTGATCACAGCGAGAACATGTTTCTCAACAAATGTATACTTCTCTTCATAATCAGCAAGTACTTGACTAAAGAAAGCTATTGGCTGCTCCAAATTATCCCTATTTTTCTGAACCAGCATAGCAGAGATTGAACTATTGCTGCCAAAAGCATACAAAAAGAAGTCTTTAGAGAAATATGGATTTACCAGTATTGGAGTTGATGCTAAAGCCTCCTTGATTTCTTCAAAACTGTGTTTTGCTTCTCCAGTCCAACTAAAAACAACATTCTTTTTAAGTATAGCAGTCAACGGTTGTAGTGAATTTGCAACATCAGGAATGAATCTTCTTAAAAAGTTTATCCTCCCTAAAAAGCTCTGCAATCCTTTCTTGTGATTGGGTAATGGCAGTTCAACTGTAGCTTTGACTCTTTCAGGATCAATGGTAACTCCATCCTTTGATATTATATAGCCTAACAGTTTACCTTCATGAACTACAAAAATGCTCTTTTTTGGATTGAGAGATATTCCATATTCCCTGCATTTTTCAAAAACTTGCTTGAGATGTGACAAGTGCTCCTCTGCCTTCTTTGAATATACAGTTATGCCATCTAGATACACCAACAAAAAATTTTGGATTAAACTCTGAAATGCCATATCCATGGCATGCTGAAAGGTGGCACCAGCATTAGATAAACCAAAAGGCATTCTCTTGTAAGCCATAGTGCCCCATTTTGTTGTAAATGTTGTTTTATACTGATCCTCCTCTTTGACTAAAATTTGGTTATAACCAGAGTATCCATCCAGAAGAGAAAATCTTTTTGAACCAGCAACAACTTGGAGAATTTGTTCCATAGACGGTAAGGGATAATGATCCTTCAAAGATGCCCTGTTAAGATCTCTAAAATCTACACATAATCTTATCTCACCATTCTTTTTCCTAACCAGAACAAGGTTAGAAACCCAGGATGTGTGTTTAATGGAAACACAATACCCCCCTCTACCAACTTGGTCAGCTCTTTGATCATCAAAGGTTCAAGCTTGGGGTTCAATGGTCTCTATTTTTGTCTAACAGGATTGACACCAAGTTCTAACTCAATTGTATGTTGTGCAATGTGAGGGTCAAACCCTCTTAAATCAAAGTATTTCCAAGAAAAAACATCATGATATTCTTGGCATAAAACAATGAAAGCTCTTTTATCTTCAACTAAACAAATTTTACCTAATTTGAGAAGCTTACCTTTAAAGATTTCAACTTCGTCATAATGATCTTCCTTGAATTGAATGGAAAATTTTCTCTTCTTAAGGTGATCATCAAAATTAAATATGGATTCCAAGGTAACCATCCCTTTGGGAATTTTATTAGTCTTCAACTGTATCACTTGATCATCATACTGTTGTTTAATCTTTTCCTGGTTTACTACAGAAAATTGATCTTCTTGGAGCAGAAAGGTCAGTATTTGTTCTTCACTTTCAAATACCTGCCAGTTAATGTTGTTATTAGGAATTGATGGCTTGGTAACGACCTTAACATACTGATGTATTTTATCCTTTTTAATATCACCTAGGATATCAAAATGTGTTCCAATTGTTGCAATTTTGTTAGCATGCTTATTCTAATTTCGTGGAATAGAAATCAGATTAAAGGCATTAAATTCTTCAATTATGTTCCATACTTTGTTTCTGTAACACTTCAAAGCATCATTCCTGGCAACATTGACCCCCTGGCCTGATTGACTATCAATTCACTGTCTCCATAGACTCTCAAATAGTCAATTCCTCTTTTCCTTGCCCACTCAAGGCCTTGGATAAGTCCTTCATACTCAACACTATTGTTAGAACATGCAAAAGAAAAATGAAAAGCTGAAAAGTACTTATCACCCTATGGAGAAATCATCATTGCACCTCCACCTGCTCCATTCTTGCTCCTAGAACCATCAAAGAACATCTCCCAAAGTCCACTTTGTTGTTGCAACAATTGATCTGAATCCTTTTCAAGGTTTGGAATCTCTGCATCAGGCTCAAGCATGACATAGTTACCCATACCAGCATCTTGAATAAGGTCTTTAGGATTGTCCAACACATTTTCAACTGCCCATTCATGCAACAACACATCAGGAATAGCTTCTAATTGAAGTTCTTAAGCGACAACCAGCTCACTGTCAGTAAAAGCGACACAATTTGTGTTTGCAGTAGAAGAGACAACATTGATGGGACTTGGGGTATATGGCTCAATGTGATCTTTAGCCAACTTTTCAGATTTAATGGTAACTTTAGTTCCATATCTAGTTCTAAACAACATATGTGACAAATCAGCTGACACATAACCACCTATCTTGGCTGTAAAGTCTCTTGAGAGGCACAAAGAAAAGAAAGGTGGGAGATCTATGACACATATGACCTAAGGAACTGAAAAATTGGGACAAGCATGAAGGGTAAGACTCAAATCTTTAATAATACCCAATGTATTAACAGAGGTACCATCCAATTGAATTACTCCTTTCTCTAAAGGCTGATACTTTAGTCCAAGCTTGTCAACAATTTACTTTGACATCATTGCGCTACTAGCTCCACTATCTACCATACAGTTATGAACTAACTTGTCACCTATGATTACAGACACGTAAAATGGAGGTGGTTTAACTCCTTTTCCTGTCTCTTTGTTGGGTTGTTGATCATTTCCCTGAGGATTATTTGTTAACACAGTTCTAACTTGACCTATTGGAGACTCAGATTCATCAGACATTTTCAAACTTGACAAGGTTGACTGTAACATATCTTTTTGACCTGGGATAGCTAATGAGTCCCACATAGACATTGTAACATTCATCTTTTTCATGCTATCAAGAATATTATAGGGTACAGTTGGGTTTACTTTATAATGTACCTTTATGCCAGTGTGATTAGCTTGCAAGTGTGGCTGCTCCTTAACCGGAAGCTGTTGATTTCTTTGCCAAACAGGAGTCACTTGAGATGTAGATGGTTATGTGGCTGTTGCCTTTCCTTTGTCAGCTGCTTGATCAAGTTTGAAAGCTCTTTTCTTTTCCCTAGTGTTAGCTACAACTGGAGAATTATCTACATTCAATCCATATAATTCTTCACCTTGCTAGTTAAGTAGGGTAGTATCATTGGTAAGGTGATCTTGGTGTTATGGAGACGCATCATTAAGTACATGTTGTTGTGAACTTGAGGCATTCTATACCATCAGTGCTTGATTAATGAGTCCATTTGAGCAAGTGGCTTGATTGTGAGGTTGGTTACAAGGGTAGCACCACTCATAATTTGTTGCTAAGTTGTTTTGAATAGGAACCATGTCCTTGACTGCATTAACAGGTGTTGGAGCATATGCTTGAAAAGGTCTAGTATTTACACCCTATCTTGGACCCTGGTAATTGCCTTGGTAAGCCTGCCTATTACCTTGATATTGTTGTTGCTGACCTGAATTCTGCTATTGATAAGGCCTATTATATGATTGTTGCTTTTCCAAGCTCACAAGCTTATTTCCAAAAGTTTGTAATAAACTTTTGATCTCCTGTAACTCATTTGAAGAAATTGGAGCAACATCTTCTTGTGTTACAACAGCTGGAATAGGTGGCAAAGGTGCAAAAGGTGGTATCTGCAAAGGGATATTTGCATGAATCTTTGGAAATATAGACATTGGTGGCCTAGGAGCAAGTTTACCAACTTGTATTAGGTTGTTTTCAGCTCTAATTGCTATTTCAAATGCTTTTGGTAGAAAAACACCCCCCATTGATTGTATCATAACAACTATATCGCTGTTAAGAGCCTTCAGGAAGTACAAAAATGCATATTCTAGAGGTGGTCTCACTGTTGCAGGGATTCTATCCCAATTTCTTTGAAATCTAAAATTAAAATAATTCATTTGCTCCTGAGGAGCCCTCTTAAGTGTAGTCAATTGTTCCAACAAGGATAAATTGTCAGACTTGTCCTGAAACTGCCTATGCAACTTGTCACCCAACTCATCCCAGGTGGCAACTGAACCTACTCCAAAAATCCTGAACCACTGTAATGCTCTTCCTTTGAATGATGTTACAAGTAATCTTATAGCCACATCTTCTTGTGTGATATGGTGAACACCACATAAGGAAGCAACATCACGTATATGTTCAATCGGGGTAGTCTGATCTTCCCCACTGAAAATTGGAAAACTTTTCAGAGCTGCCATTGGGATGTCATTGTGTTGTAACAAATTTAATGGACTACCTCTGTCGAATGGCACAAAAGGTTGATTTCTGGGAGCAGCCATTGGAGGTGGGTTTACTTGCACTCTAGGTGAATTAGAGAATGGGACAACAATATGAGGTCTCAGAGATGGAGGAGTAGATTTGCCTCTTCTAAAATAAAAAAATTTTGTCCTTGGCCTTTCTATTGCTCTGCCTTGTCTTCTTGGTGGTGACAGCTGCAAATATTCGAAAGGAACTAAGTTGCTCCTTGTCTGAACTCTTCTCATAAACTATAAAAGCGTTGATTCTGAAGTTCTTTCTCTTTATGGAGTTTCCAAGTATGCAAAAATTACTTTTGTAAAGTCCTAAACTTGTTGGTTGCATACCAAACCAGCAATATCACGTGGAAATTGTCCCACCGGGTGTGCCAAAAACTATTATCACTTGAAGTTGCACGTTGTTGAACCTGATGTTCAACACCTCAGTGTAACATGGGAAGACCTCTAAAGCTGTGGGTCACTTATGAACATAGGTCAACCTCTGAAGAAGGTCGGCTTCCTTTGGTGTCACCTAAACTATTGATTCTATAAAGGGAAAGGGAGAAAGAGTGCATAAAAATAAAACTAAATACTATGGTGATACACCAAACTGATGAGATCAATGGAATACTTAGACTACACTTGAAGATTGTCAATGACCATAAGGTTACACATCAAATTATGTAAGCTTTGCATTAATATATCACAAACAGGTTTGATTCACACACTTTTTCAAAAAGGAAAAGATTTTCACATATTAGAATCTATGTGTGATTATGTAAACATAGTTTATGATTCATATAATGATGCTTTTTGCAAAGGAAGGCATGAAAACACCAGATAAAGTTATAAAGGAATGAAAGAAATTCACAAGATAACTTGATCATTAACCTGAAATGCACAACACTTTGCAAGAACAAGATGGAAATCTGAAACATCAACAGTGGCCAAGGTAACTCTGTACTTTATATTCCAAAATCAAAGTGAGTTACAAAGCATACATCAACTGAGAGAGGATTGTTAAAAATCACTAACTCTTTAGAATGCATCATCCAAAATCCTTTACAAAGAGGCAAAAATGCCCTATATACAAAAAGATGTCGGCCCCTTAGGGAGCCTTGCAAAATATTTGACTTCAGGAAAATACTCCCCTTAGATCTTTTACATGAAATTAATGTTGCATTCAAATGTGTCCCTGTTGTCCATGTCAGTGAAGAGTCATTCCCAGGAGAAGCCTTCAGATCTTTTGCAGCTACCGCATTCACTTTTGGTCGTCGTGTCCACCTTTGAATCCCTTGTCAAGCTGCTTTGAATACTTCAGAGCTCAGAGCTGATCCACGTCGCTTTCACTTTGTTGATCTTCTTAGCACTGGTCAAGCTACCAATGGTTCACCTGTAGCTCCCTCTAATTGGCTGGGCACATTCCACATAGATTCCCCGACGATCAAAAGTTCTTCTTGTAGAATCGCATGTCGGTGAGACACTAGCTGTGTCTCCTCAATGCGATTATGCTCTATAGCAGCGATCAACATAGCATAGAACTGTCGGTGAGAGTTCATAGCGAGCCCAAAAGTCATACCGATATTGCCTTTTCCATGGGCAAGTTGATCGCTATCGGCAAGACATAACACTCTCGGCAAGACCTCATAGCAGGCGGCAAGAATCATATCGACATCCACAGTGGTCGCTGAGACAATCGCTTTTGGCCAGACAACATGGCGAGCCCCTCTCTTTCGTCGAGCTCACTTTATTTCACTGAAACATCTCCTCAAGCTCCTACTTGTTTAGTAAGACCCTCGGCCTTCGACGAAACCTTTTGTCGAATCTTCTTTCCTTCACCAATGCCGCTTCACTCGGTGAGACCCATTCTCGGTCGAGGAGACATCATAGCGAAGGCACAAGCTTTCGCCGAGCTCACTTCACTTCGAGGAGACCTTTCTATTTTGGCAAGACCTTGCAGCGAACACATCTTATTTTAGTGAGAGCCCATCCTCATGTGCCTAACGTTCGGTGAGACAAAGTGGGTCGATGATACTTCTCCCTGAGCTCAAATCTTATACTAAAGGCACCCTTCTATCAGCAAGACACCCGTGTTTCGGTGAGACATCTTACCAAAGGCTAAACACTACCCTGAGACCCCATCATTCTTCAGCAGGAGTTCATGCTTTTGCCGAGACATCATGGCGAATCTACTTTCTTTTTCCAAGACCATGAGTCGGCAAGACTTTATGACAAAGGAAAGATGTCACGGCGAACCCATCCCATTGTCGGCAAGGCACCATACTCTCGGCAGGACCTCATGTCGAAGGAAAAATACTTCAGTGAGCTTTCTTCATCATCTGTTGGCAAGACCTTTCGCATTCGACGAGACCCTACAACAAAGCCACCATATTACACAGACGGTCATTCATTACATCAAGCCCTTTTGTTTCGGCGAGACCACAAGCAATCGGCAGGACATCACTTTGACAACCGGACGCTACACCAATGTCATCTATGTCGGGAAGACCTCATACCGATATTAATCCTTCTCGGCGAGACTCTATTTGGTCGCCGAACATTACGGCGAACTCCTTATCCTTTCGGCAAGAGCCTTTAGAGTCGGGGAGACCACCTTCGTTCGCCAAGATATCACACCGAGGGCACCTCATTTCAGTGAGACCTTGCCTTGTCGGAAAGACACTACACGAAACTCAAATCTTATACCAAGAGCTCCATTCACTTCAGTGAGACTCTCCCTCATTGACGAGACGTCACCCCGAAGCCACCTAGTTACACTGAAGGCATCACCCGATGACATCCTTCTTCGGTGTGACCTCCTTTAGTCGGCAAGGCCTCCCAGCGAGGTCAAAATCTTTCAGTGAGCTTAGACCATTTCGGGGAGACTTGATTGGTCGCCGAGACATCATGGCGAATCTACTTTCTTTTGCCGAGACCAAGCCCACTTCGGCGAGATCACCACTTGTCGGTGAGAAAAATGATATTATTTAATTGTTGACAAAAAAGGCTCATAAAATTTATGAGATATTAAGAAATTTGTAAAAAAAATATTGTTAACTTGATACTTAAGGTGCAAGGGAAAAAAAAATGATTTCGATAAATGGTTTTTTAAATAAATGTTTAAGTTTGATGTCATAAAAATATAGTACTTTTATAAAACATCAAAGATTTTGGTAGATATTTATAAAAATTAAACATAATATATCATCTCAACTAAGACTCTATCCTTTAGTGCAATGAATTTTTCACATTCTTTGATACATTTTACTATTTTTTTAGTATAATCATCCTCAACTTTTAGGATAATGACTCACTTGTCATCAATATTTAGAAATAGATGGTAAATATAATTACAATATAATAAATTTATATCTTTAGAGTATGTAGAATGAAATCTATGAAATGGTCTTTTTCATTTTTTTCTAAATCATTTTTTCATGTATACAAATTCATCAAAGTGGTGGAAAAAAGTGAGTTGACCCTAATTTGGAAAACAAAAGAAAATGGAGCTAAAACTTTGCCATCAGAGCTACTAATAGATATATGGGACTTGACCAAAGGGGGTTCAATGAAACCCACTTCGGCCCAATCCTTGCATGTAGAAAAGGAAGAAGTGGTATTTTTATAGTTTTAGGGGGTTCAAACCAACTTTGTTTAGCCCAACAAGGTTGACTAAACCATATAAAAAATTGTATTATACAAAAAGATAACATAGGTTCATGCTTTCACCCCTTAATCAAACCCTTGGAGTTGACTTACTAATTGCAACATGGTTAAAGAGAAGTCTTGAGAAACCATGCAAAATATCCATATTTTCATTATTGATGTTAGATATTTTTTGATGGTGTAGCATTCCTTGAGTGATAATGTGATGATTGGATAAGAGATGGATGAATCATATGTTAATTAGATGCCTAAAATTAAATTAGAACTTTCTTTTTATACAACACCTTATGATACACATTTAAAATTTCCATGCCCAAGTTAACAAGTAACAACTAATAAGAAAAAGTTTGGCTTGGACCTAAATTAAATTTGAATTTAAAAGTTCAAAAATCAAATCTATAATTCTAGATCTAAACCAAGTTCAAATCCACAACTACAATTCACTGTAAATAAAGGAATAAGAAAAATTCAAATCAAATCCAAATCCTTAAAATATGTAAAATCAAATTCAATCACAATCAAAATGTGATCTCTTATCAAGTTTTACACAAAAAAACATACTATTTATACACTAATCATTACATATAAAATAAATAAATCAAAAATAGACAAAGAAAAATATATAATATACACTTTTTCACCCTTAAAATCCTACAAGACCTCAAAAGCTTTCCATTTTTCTAGTATTTATGATGGTTTCATTGGTAATTGATGTTGAGAGGTACAATGGAAGTAAGAGGTGGAGTGTAATGACACGAATTTGTTAACAAAAACTCTTTAACTTTTACCTTCACAACCATTTTTTAATAAAAATATTAATATTTTTAAAAGAAATAATACATAAAATTTATGTCTTCATATATAATACTATATAAAAAAATAAAATAACTTTTAAGTAAATACATTGAGACAATGAAACTCTAAACTGAACTTAACGAGGGACGACCTCTTTTTCAAACCTTATTTAGAAGTCGGGTGAATGTGATTACAATCCTTCATTTCATGCACCTCGCTGCACTTAAGGTTCTGAACTGTCTACAAGCTATCAAGTAGTTTTTTCTGTTTTCTGTAAGTGATCCAATTTTACTTTTGTTTTCGGCGAACATGTTTATTTGCATGGATTCTAAGAAACTGAACTTAGGATTGTTCCAGGTTGTATGGAATAAATTTGGTTGTTTAACAGTTGTATCGAGCATGGGTTTGGTAAATCATCGTAGTCTAGGCTATTTTTTTCTTTCAGATGTTGAAGTTTTGACAATTTTTGATCTAAAATTGTTCTATGTTATTGGTGCTAGATTCCATGAGGCTGTGAGGTTCTGGATATATATATTCCTACCATGGACTATGTTGACGATCGGTAAACATTTTTTTTTAAAGAATTTATCAATATTTTTTTTTGGCAACTGTCATATAGACTGCTTAAAGTTTTCAAATGCATTAAAAGTTTTGAATCTTTATTAGAATACTGATTGTTGTTTGCTTGGGCTCACCTTTAATATAGAATGTTTAAATTGAGTCTAAACCCTTGATGAGATTTGTGAGCAAGATATAAGCTTGCAAACACAGGTTATAAGATTTGTGAGCAAGGGTGGTGATGCAGTCCGAGTGGGTTTAGCTTGAAAAGTATACTTTAAGTTTAGGTCATTTATTTGAAATTGTATTAGTTTTTTCAGTAATGTCTATTAATTAGTGTAATTTCAGATGTACCAACTAAACAAATCAAATCTTAAAGTATGTTGTTTAAGTCTGATAATCTCCAATGAAAAAGCCAACTCAGACAACCCAAAGAAACAAACTCAAAAATATTGCAAAACAGCTAATAAGAATGAAAGCAAAATTTCATTAACAGGAATAACAACATCATTATAATGATAACTTCGGGCTTGTCTGAGTCTGAGAGCAATTCAACCGTTTCTTCAATACAACCCCAAATCTTATTTCAGACAGAAAGCTTATACAACTGACAGTCCATGCAGAGATCAGGCTTGACCAAAATCCTTCAATACAATAGAAAACCTACAACAGACTTCATGTTCAGACTACTATTGACAGCTCATTTAAATAAGATTGCATTAGCCAACTCCACGACTCCTCGTTCATGGGAAACTAAAGATGCTAAGAAAATAGTCGACTGCCAATCCAGCTGCCTCTACCAAACCGTTGGTGGAGAATATATAACGCTCAAAATTAATGGAACCGTCAGAGCTAATAGACGTTGCCAGGTGGAAGGGGGCTCGGCTAAGGTGCTCCTGCATTGGGTGGTAAGATTTGCAAACATCCTACATGCCGCTTGAACGTACCCATAATTGTTACACATGACCTGAAAAAACCGTGTATTTTGAATTAGATGCATGCTTATCAGTTTTGTTGTCTTGACAATATCAAACTTGAGGTCGCTGTTGGCGATTAATGTGCAGTAATTGTGATGAAGAACATTATAAGGTTTGTAAATATGGGTTAGTAGATTTGGCAACATGGGTTATAAAATCTTTAAACATAGATCATAAGAGTTGTGAGCACTGGTTAAACGAATTTCAAACACTGGTCATGCTTTTAGATTGTACTCCACAATTTTTACACCAGATTCTCATAAAAGTTTGAATGTTGAATTTCATGTATATGCAGCATTTTTGTTGTCTTGGCGATATCAAACTTATGTCTTGATTATTGGTGTGCAGTTATTGTGATGGAGGAGAGCCTGTTATGGATCTAGACATGGAATCAGATAGAGAGTTCCGTACAGAGAATGTGGTAAACAAGCGCAGAAAAAATAGGCTTGTAAACAAGAGCGGGCACGGAAATTTTCTTCTTGAGCCAGTGGAAGAGAAGGAATACTGGTGCACTGAGAAATCCCATTCTCCTGCCTTTGATTCGGGAGAACATAATGATTCTAAGGTTAGGAAAATAAAAATTAGGCTCATAAAGAAGGGTGGACATGAAAGGTCTGATGAGATAGAGAAGTCACTGAAAAGGAAGAGTGAAGATAGAACCAGTGGCGAAGCTAGGAAAAAAAAGAAAATGATGGGTAATGAGGGTGGGAGAGAAAAGGAATCAAAATCCAAGAATGAATCTGAATCTGTAAGTAAGATCAGGAGACTTGTTAATTCTGGAGAAAATTTTGAAAATTCCAGGAGCAACAGAAATGATACAGAAATGGAAGAAATGTGGGACACAATTGCTGGAGAGTCAGAAGTTAGTATCTTTTGTTTTATCTTTGCTGTTTATTGTTAGAAATTAGAATAATATTTTAAAGTTAACTGTTTAGCCATGTTTTGAAGTATTAGTTTCTCAATGTTCATTTCCAATGATGGTTGTATTTCAGGATGACCAAGCAGGTCAAAGAACCATTGAAGATGATGCATTTATTGATGATACTGGGGTTGATCCACATGATCATATTCTCTCTGATGATGATGACTTTATCCATAATGCTCCACAGGTGTGATTATGACAAATGTAAAATTTTCTAAATTTTCTAAATAAGAAATCATGCTTAAGAAATTCCCTCTCTATCTCGTTTGCTTATAAAAAAGAGGATGTCATAATATCATATTAAGAAACGAGAATGTTATGTACTTGTAGAATGTGCTATGCCAAAATACTTTACCTTACTGTTTACTACAAATCATACTCCCTGTAGGTTTACTCTAACAAGCCTTTTCAACAAGTGAAGACCTTTATTCTCATCTACGTGACTTATAGAGTCAGAAAGATGTTTAAAATGTAAAATTTCTCACTAAACATGAATTTGAGGACATTCATCTTGTTTTCATTTCCAAACATATTAACCAGAAATCTGATACCCTCAAAACATGGAAGTTGGTACAGATGTGTAGGATAATTTTATTCTTCATATTTGGCCCTTCTATAATCGTCATAACTTTCCTTCTCATTTCATTTCTTCTGAACCCGAAAGCATAGTTGAAACCAAAATTTGTGATTTGTGTTTTTTTTATTTCAACTGAAGGTCAGAAATAATTTGAAACTGATATCATGTGCCATCATCAGAAACAAGGAAAAAACAACATACACATAGTTGAGAATCTACTTTTGGATTGGCCCATGGTAAAACTTGCTTGTTTGGCAGGCCCAGCGGCCAACATTTGTAGAAACTGTATTTACACAGTTCTTTCAATGAAACCAATCTAATAACCTAATTCTATTTCTCTTCCTGAATTATAATTTTATTAAAGTTTTTAAAAATTAGCTATATTATGTGACTTTGATGAAATTGTATGATCTACAAAGAACCCAAATCATATAAGTGAAAAAAGCAAAATTCATATTTTAAATAGGTATTTCAAAGATGTAATCTTGATTATGAAAACCTCATTTATTTAACTAAACAGGTATATATCATACAATTCTTCAAATTACTTGCTAAGCTATTACTACCAATACATGATATTCAATTCATTAATATAGAAATGATAGACTAAAAGAATTTAGGAGGAATGAAAAGTTACATCCATTTCTTTCTCGTTCATGCCTGCTAGTTTAGCTTTCACTTAATCTTATTTGATCACAACATAGAAATGCCAGTATTAAACATCCTTCACTAAATAAGTAATAGGTGGCTGAAGTTTCTTAGTAGGTAATAGTTGGCTGAAGTTTCCACCATTGAATATTATCAATGAAGGTCATAATATCTACTTCCAACATAAATATGTGTGTGTGTGTCAGTTTAACAGTGAAGTGTTCATTTTCATCCCCAACCATGCAAGCTCAAGCTATGCACTGATGTCAGTCTTGCACACTATCTTTTGATAGTGCAAAGGAAAAGAGAGGGAATTAAATGTCACTAGTAACTATGGCTGATGCAGCAAAGACAACCAATGATAGGATCAAATTTGACTGTCAATCTTGCACACTATCTTTTGATACTGCAAAGCAAAAGAGAGGGAATTAAATGTCACCAATACTTATGGCTGATACAGAGGATCAAATTTGACTGCTTTCCCTACCATGATTACGTTCATCTACACTCACACAGACTTCTACTTCTCTGATCTCTGAAAGAACAATGGGGAATGTAGAAAACACAACGCAATTGATTATCTAAGAATCAACCTTTCCTGACAGTACTTGTATGCACTTGTTAATGGAATTACATATAAATAATTCTGACTCGTCAATCATACAACTCAATGCAGCGGGAAACAAATCTGAAACATAATATGCTCAGGCTTCAGCAGTCCACCCCATATGATGGTCCTAGTACCATCGGCCTACACCTCATTTAAGGACAATTTCAACTTTCTACTGGAACTCAAAATTATAGAATAAAGGGCCACAATCCAAAAGATAACAGGTTAATAATAATGCACTCAAATCTATCGGGTGTAATTGACAGAACAAAGGGGCATAAGTAAAACTGATCAATCCAAATGCAGGGTTACACTATATGCACTGTGGAGTCTAGACAGTGCCTGACATAATACTATTCTTCCTTTAACTAGCTATGAACCAGGTTAGGGCATAGACCATGGGAGAAAACTTTAACATCAGAAAAGAGAACACCTTATAATACCAAACATGATGTACAAAGATGGTAACGGTTATCACTTCTACTGAGATTTCAAAACCAGTTAATTAATTCTTCTGCGCAATAATTACACAAGCCATTATCTCACAGCCACTATTCTCACAGTAGTATTACATAGCCATAGTATCACTTCTACTGAGATTTCAAAACCAGTTAATTAATTCTTCTGCGCAATAATTACACAAGCCATTATCTCACAGCCACTATTCTCACAGTAGTATTACATAGCCATAGTATCAGGTAAAACTCGCCATTACCATTTTTCACAACAGCAATATTCAAATTGCCATGAAATCAGGTTAAATTGCATTTCTTCATAGAAAACAGAGAAAAATTGCATAGCAAAATTGTTAAGCTTTGTACTTCTAGCATATATAGATATAAGTTTTATGTTAAGCTATTCTGCAAAGATTTAAAAACCTTCTATATGCTTGATATGATTTGCAGGCAGAAGAGGAAGATGATGAAATTAACAACCTTTTTAAATCTAAGAAGAAGAAAAAGAAAGGATTTGAACGCTCACCAGAGGAAACTGCAGTGATTATTGAGCAATATCTGGCTAAGTTTGAAGTTGCAGCTGAGGAAGATGCTGAGTTCAATCGGCAATCCAAACCAGCAATCAATAAGCTTAAAATGTTACCTCTGCTAACAGAGGTCCTTTCTAAGTAAGATATTCTATGGTTATGATGTGCCTTGTCCAAAGGGAGTGTGCTTCGTATTTAGCTTTCCAATCTATCAGAAATTCTTCTAGTTGTAAAACAATTGGCTGTTCCAGGAAACAATTGCAGCAAGAATTTGTAGACCGAGGGATACTTTCCGTTTTGAAGAATTGGCTTGAGCCGCTGCCAGACGGATGTTTGCCCAATATAAATGTTCGTACTGCAATATTGAAGATCTTAACAGATGTAAGGCTATGTCTTTTATATCTGAATTCTTTTCTTATTTTACTTCAATTGTAGTCTCGGAAATTATTCTCTTCCATTCCTTTTCCCAGTTGAAGTTGCAATATGTGTGACAAACTTTTTCTTTGTTTCCTTGTAATGATTTCCTCTCATATCATACAAGTATCTTGCATCTATGCATATGATAGATTTTTCATAGTATGATTATTTTGCATAAAATAAAAATTAATCTATTTTTCATGAGTAATGATAAACTATCTTTCATGTTTTCTATTTGCCACTGCTCTGTCAATCGGGACTGACTCCTCATGCATTTCCTTCGTACAGTTACAAGTAAACATTGAACAGTATGATAGGAGGGAACTACTTAAGAAAAGTGGAATTGGAAAGGTATAACTTTGTCTCTTCTCGATTGCCCAGCTATGCTGTTATGCTTTCCAAAACTTGTCTAACAACTAACTATTCGAATTCAGAGTATCATGTTCTTGTCAAAATCAGATGAGGAGCTACCATCTAATAGGAGGCTTGCAAAAGATCTTGTTGACAAATGGGTAATTGAAAACCCTATAAAATTGCCAGGTTTTATTTTTCAAGTCTTAGGGTCCATGATTGTTTGATTTTAATTTTTGCATTTTCTTTCTAACTGTCTTGTTTATGGAATGAGGGGGATGAATAGGCTAAATTGATGCATTGTAATGCAGATCCGACCAATATTCGAAAAGAGTACTAGATATGAAGACATGAGAGACTTCGATGGAGAAAGGGTTCCTTACAGAAAGCCACCACCAAGCAGGTACTAGATTTGTAACTATTATCTATATTTAACTGTTAAGATTTTTTTTTACAATTTTTTTGCTGCCTGCTATAATGATTATGAATCATAATTATATTGTTGTGTGATCCAATGAAGCATAACTAAAGAAAAGGCTATAGCGTTGGGAGATGATGCTGATGGTTTTGATTTTTTAGAACTTTCACAGTAAGTCTTACATTTTAATTTGTATCCCTAAGGTGTTTTAGTTTATACTGTTCTTGAATTGACCTATTTCATAATTTAACTGTAAATTTGAATTTTCATAGGGAACCTAAGCCTGGAGAAAAGGGTTACAGACCACATGCTTCCAGGCCTGAAGCATCGCCTCTGGACTATGTGGTGCGCCCTCAATCAAAGATCGATCCAGAAGAAATCAGAGCTCGTAGCAAGCAACTAAAACAATCTGAGCGGTGGACAAAGGTTAGCTTATTCCTATTTTAAGCTAGGACAATTATTTATGTTACTTTTCCATGAAGCTGCTATGACTTAAACCTAAAATCTCATATTTGCTGCCAGGGTGCTCTCCAGCCACTTGTCAGGTTACAGTCTGCAGTTTAGATTGTTAATAGCACCACAACCCTCTCCTCTCCTTTTTCTGCCCTCTGCCCCCACTCCACCAATACCCTCTACGACTCTAGCCTGGCTCTGATATCAGATTCAAACCCTCAATTTGTTTTTCTAGCCAATAGACAATTCACTTTTCTCTTTCTAGATTAAGTGGTAGGCATTTACAGAGTATAGTTACAAAATTACACATTTTCACATTGTTCCCAAGTTTAAAAAAATCAAAAAATAGATTTTGAAAATGATAATGCTCAGGAAATCTATTTTACTAAATTCAACATTCAATATTATGCAGCCATGCATAACATAATGGAATTTCAATTTTTTTCCATAAACCATTGTAATCTCGAAGTTTATCCTTTCCAAGCAAACATTATATGGGGTGCTGGAAAATATTGTCTATTTCTATAGATTCCATCTTTTCAATCTAGAAATAGAACATCTTCATCTGATCATTTTAACCATACACTTCTGTTGATATTCTAAATTGATATTTTTCTTGTGATATTTGTCTAAAAATTTTTGTCTCTAAATTGCAGCTAAATAAGAAGTTGAAGAATCTGAAAGCTCCAAAGAAAAAGAGGCTTCAAGCAGCTAAGATTAATGTTGAGGGACGTGGGTTGGTGAAATATTTGTAGTTAATGACCAGCTTCTGTGAGATTCATTGTGGTCTTGTGGGTTTTCTAATGTATTTGATACCAACTCAGCTCTTTTTCATGACAACTTTTTAACAAATTTGCCTTAAGATGGCAGCAAAACGTCTTGGCAATGTTATGTTTGACCAAAAAAAATCTGCCAGATTTCATAAAGTTTGACATAACATTTAGCTCGGTACTGAGTGCTTTGGACTTAAAATCTTTCTACCCACCTTTGGGATTCCTCTCCTTACTGGTTTAAACATTGCTATTTTCAAGACTTTCAGATTCTGGGAATTAAACTTGAAGGAAACCATAGGTATAAGATATATTGTGGTCGCAATGAAATTAGATATTTAGATTTACTTCAACTGAGAAGTACAATTTAATTTGTTTTTTAATGCAGTAATTTCCATTTTTTGTATGATTATTGCTTGGGTGTATCCAACAAGAATATTATGTTTGTTTTAGGCATGCCAAATAACAATCCCCAGTCAGACCATTGTTGTGATACAGGTTCTATAGAAGTTGAGTACAGCCTTCTTTTTATCACCATTCATTGGCTAGATTTAGTGGTTTATGGTATATAATCTATCAAGGATGTAAATGGTGTTAAAAGTATTGCAAACCATCCACTATGCATGCTCCTTTGACACATCTAGAGTCATTCACCAATCTTAAGAAATTAACTTAACCTACATTATCAAAAGGACTTAAACACCTCTAATGAAGAGAGGATTCATAGAATGCATAACCATAACCTACCTAAAACTAGATACCTTCTCATAAAAAATATTTGATTTTTTAAATTTAAATTTATTGAATTTAATTATTAATTTTTTAATTTTAAATAAGTATTTTTTAAATTCTTATTGGATTTGAGTTGTGTGTTTAAGTATCTCAACTAATTAGACATGAGTTGAGAGTGCCTTTATGAATAGAGAGAGTTACTTCATAGAAACCTATTAAAGTTTATGTTGTGTGACATTGTCTTGGTTTAGCATATATAAGAAAAAAATCACTCTATGTAAATAGCATGTATACCTCACATCTATCATAAGCTTGTCATAATCAATCAATCAACTTGGGTGCTCCATTTTGGTTCTAGTATCCATTCAAAAATGTCATATGGTGTGTCATACCATGCATCATAATTTAGTCAACAAGAGATAAATCAAAGTTGGACTATATCTCTAACTCCCTCTTACAACTCTAGATTATGTGTCATAAATTCTCTTACATTTTCAATGTGGATGTCTATTGAATTGTGATTCAATCCATAGCTCCCATGAAACACCTACAAGCAAATTACCTATCACAATATAGAAAAGATCAACAAGCAAGATTGTGCTAAATAATGAGAATTATTATTGATGCAAATAACCTGGATGAATTTACAAATGAATGTGCATGCTTATAAGCAAAGCACAAGAAAAGCCTACTTGCAGATTAACAAGATAGTGACAAGTGTATTAATCTCATGCAATGAGACAACTTGTCCTAAAATTAGTCTAATCTAATAATAAGAATTAAACTAAAGATTAAAATGCAACTCCTAAGTTTAGCTTAAGTGAACTAAAGTAAAAAGTCTCTAATAATTAATTACTTGATTAATTAATTATCGGATAAATACTTATTTACTCCAACAATGTGGACTTTGAGGGGCCACAATTTTTTATTTGAGAAGTTAACAAAGCTCTCTTTTTTTATTTAAATTCAGGATCTCAAAAAGATTCATGTCACCATAACTAGTTTGCTCTAGTTAAAGCCTATTTTAACATTAATTAGGGGCAAAGTCAACATCTAATGCCTTGAAAAAAATTGTTATGTTCTATAGCTCAAAATTTGTATTCTTTTTAGTTCTTAAGACTAGGATGCAAGGTTGAGACACCTTTCCTAATATTTCCCCCTCCAATTTGACTTGCATGTAAACTAATAAAAAATGCATGTTAGAGTACATCAAACAATTAACATGAAAACATATATTTAGGCCCCCTAGTACACAAGTTTATGGATTCAATGCTCAAGTTTGCATGCAACTACTAGTTGGAGGGAGTTAGCAAAGGCCAAAAAAAATAATTTTAATTTTGGAAGTTCATGGGTCATTTTTGTATTTTATAGAACTAAATCATGTTAGTTTCATATCTCATAGATTTGACACGTGTAGAAGAATAGATGAATCAAGGATCAAGGCCAATCCCTAGGGATTTGTATAGATGGAACTCCAACTTTTATATTAGAATATGCTACTTGTACCCTAGTCATTTTACTAAGGACAGCCCAATGAAAATGGGCCCAAGAAAAAGCAAAAAGTGTCAAATATACATTTTTCACCTACATTCAACTCCAACTTTGACTTGCATGTAAATTAATATGAAGATGCATAAGAAAGTAAAACAAGTGGTCACCATGAAAGTAAATATTTAGAAACTCATAAAAAGGATATGAATATGAATGATGATTATGTGTACCATCCTTGATTTGAGTGCTCTATCTTGAATCTTATAAAATAAAAAATCTTCAGTGAGGAGCACATGTCAAATTTTAAAAATAGGCACAAATTATAACTTGATTGAAATGTCATTGACAAAAAGGTACAAGTAAAAAGGACAAGAAATTCTACCTAGAATAGATAATTTTTTGTGGAGAATAAATAAGAATAAGGTTCTACCTAGAGTAGAAGAAGCAATATAATTCCATCTACAATGGAAGTGATCATATTCATCAAAGTAACATTACTAACACTATATGCCTCACTCCAATTGGTTACATACAAAGGATGCAAGGAATTGGAGAAAAGGAGAAAATTATGTGATCATATACAAAACCACACAAACATGTAAGAATGTATAAATATCACCATGTGATAAACATTGAAGAACTTAATAAGATGTGATGATGACATTATATGTGAAAGATAGGCAAGGTGCCCCCAAAATTTCACAATGAGGATGACAAGTAAATACTAATGGATAACATCATAAAATTATAGGTAAATATAATGTAGGATATGAAAAGTATGCATGCTTGGGGTGAAATAGGTACCCCTTGTGACATACCCAAAGTTTACCCTATTGATTTCACCTAAGTTTTAACCCAGAATGTGAAAATTTCAAGTTCATAAATATATAGAAATAAAAAATTTCTTTTCAATAACGCATTAGCATATTTGCAATAAACCCATGTTTCTTATTACATTGCATGAAGGAAATAATATTACATAATCCCAAGTAATGAATTCATCTTTTCATATACATTTACAAATATATTCAAATCATAATTACATAACATAGCTTCAAGAGCTTAATGGTACAAGAGTACAATAGTTAAGATGTCTGTATTTGGAACTCACATCTTCATCTTCTTTTGTTTTACAAGATTTGACTGCCAACTACATGAGGGAGAGCATCATCCAAGTTCTTTTTCTTCCAACCATGGACTTAATGCGGTCCCCTGCACATCTTCCTAATTAGTAAGATGGCCCTACCCTTCAATGAAGAGTTTGGTATGGAAACCCTCTAGTATAATGCTTACCTAAGCATGGTTTTGTGTCCTACATAACTAGTGTTTCCATACACTGGATACCCACCTAACATGCATGACACTCCCTACTAGCTATATAATCCTAGCTCACAATGAACCATCAAAATGTACGCAATGGAATCTACACTTACTTTGGCCAAAGTTTTGATATATATAAGATAAATCAAATCCACTTTCTATGAAGCAATGTCATATGTTCACCCATCCCCTCACTCAACTTGTAAACTCTCTTGACCTTAAATGACTTTTGACTAGGTTTGACCTTAATATAACATAACAAGATTCCATTCCAAATAGTGATGTCACACTTAGTTGATCTACCTGACCAAATAGGTTAATCCCAACCTCTGGTTTATCCTAACCCAAGGAATAAATAGACTTCCCACTTTTAGGGAATATGAGTAATTGGGAACTTCTAACATGGTTTCAATCCCTTTGCATTGCTAACAACTTAATTTATGCAAGTGTATATGTAACATGCTATATCCTAGGTATCACCATAATACAGGTTCTAGATAGTTTCACATAAGTACGTCATACAAACATGACAATCATAATATATCATACTACTAAGATTTCTCAACTAACTTATTTTCATTCTAGCTATATGCACAAGCTCTATTCCACAACTATAATAAACAAAAAACAATTTTCACAAGCATTGGCAATCAACAACAAAACATAGTATCAAAATAGAAAAGAGTAATGGTTAAGGATAACTAAGAATGCCTGGAAATATAGCTTCCATGAAGAATTCACAACTCTATGCTCTATGCCAAAGATTTAGCTTGATGCCTTCTCGAACCCGGTCTATTTCTAATCTAACCAATCAATCTTAGCTCTCAACTCTCAATAATTTTCTCTTAACTCACAATGAAATCGCTCCTCTAAACTCACAAAGAATTACTGTCAAGCTTTCACAATGCTCTCTCTCAAGAAATAACTTAGTAAGAGAACAATGAATGAATAGAAATAATCAATCACAATGAACAACAATAATGAACAACCAAATAAGAAACTATTGACCCCTATTTATACATATTTAGAAAGAGACTTCAAACTAAAAGATAGCTATGAAATTCACCACCTTTCCTTCCCATGCTAGCTGTGGGTTTTTCTGGTAGACAGGTTAGCATATTTATCTCACAAAAACTCTCAAGAACTTCCTCAAATTACCATGATCCATTGATAATTTCCTCTCTTTGATCTATTGTGCAAAACTCAGCGAAGTACTCCCTTTTCATATGCATGTGTTTCACATCATTTCCAGTTTGTTGCTTATGAGAAGTCATGGAGTTTCTCAACTTACACATGCTAACAATACTCAATTAAATCCTTCAATCTAGAGTTGTGTGGGATTTTCCCAGTCCATTTGTTCTCATACTCCCTATCATGGCATTTTCCTTCTATTTTGGCTTTCTTATGGTGCCTATATTGGAGCTTGTAGTTTGCACAACAATTATATTTCAAATGCATTTCAAACAATAACAAATTTCCCATGCCACCTTGCTAATTATGTGGCCTTTTGACTTATTCGATAGCTTGGGCCACAACTATTTGTGTGGCATATAATGCATTCATTTACACAAGATTTACTTACTTATAAAATGTGATATCATTATCTCTTATATCACATTATATCATGTGTGAAACTTTTAGCTTTATCACTTCTTATTCCATCCCATTATAATATGCAATAGGTATATGAATATAACATCTCACATTCATATACAAAGAAAATAATCTTCATACAAGGAAAGTATGGCGAGCGGGAACAAAGGAGGTTTGAAATTTGAGTGCATTGGTGAAGACGATGAGGCCGATGATGATGATGAAGACTATTGGGTTCCTACTGCTAGTGTGAGCTTGGGTGTTGTTGCTTGTGTCAGTGTTGTCCCTGTTCTTTTGCTTCTGTGGATAAGAGTGTGGGTATGGTACCTTGAGATGTAGAACCTTGGTTTGTGTTTTGGAATATAGATGTGGGACCTTGTGATATAGGACCTTGGTTTTGTTTTGAAAATGAGGATTTATAAAGGTCTTACCCATGAAATTTGATGAGCTACCAAATGCAAATTTTTTTCCTTATGTTGTGGCATGTGTTCTCTTGTTTGCAAGTGTGAAGATATTAGGGATATGTGTGGTAGTTGTAGCCATGTGTGTTGTTGTCCCAAGTGGTAATGTGGTAGGCATTTGTTGTGAGAATGGAATCACTAAAGAAAATGGGTTTTGAGTAGCTCCTTCTACAATGGTTGAGACATCAAAGCCTTGAGGGAGTTTAGCACCCTTTTTGGCTAGTGCATAAAAGTATCTATTAGGATTGACATTAATGAGCTCATCAATAAGGTGTAGAATCCTTGGATCTTGGTAAGATCTTTCAATCTCTTTGGGAGTCAATTTCTTGTTGAATTCTTCTAAGTTTAGATTGCCACATTTGTTGATTGGGTCTCTTTGTGGTGTAGATTGACTTGATTTGGATCCAAAGTTGGTGTCATGATGTGGCCTAGAAAAGGTATCATTTGAGGCATCCATGTCCTTTCTTTTAGTTCATGACCTTGTTTCCACCATGTAAGACTTGCAATTTTGGAAGGTAATGCAAGGTAATGTGAGACTAAACTATGTTTTTGTGATTTTTTGGGTATAAGGGTACAAAGGTGATCATGCAAGGATAATGATGACTCTAGGACCAAAGGATGAAGCTAAATAATAATAATGGGTGCCAAATGATGCTATAAGGAAACTATTCTATGATCAAAGATAATGATACAAAGCCTAGTTAATGCTAAATTAAAGATCAAAGGTTATAATGCAACTAAGCCTAAGATGAGGAAGAGCTATATTTTTTTGCGGATTTTGGGGATATAAGGATGCAAAGTGAAAATACAATCTAAATCCAAGATCAAGGAATGATAGGATGATAAGGATGGTATGATCAAAGGATAAGGTGTGAAGCTAAATGACAATAGAAAGATGACCCTAAGGATATGATCCTTAAGATTTAAGAAAAAGGATGATAATCAAGCTATTGTAGGTCCAAGATAACTAAACCAAATGTCATTGAACTTTGTGATGACCAAGATGATAAAAAGGTTGATAAGATGAGCCTAAACTAAGACATAAGTTTGAGACCCAAATTTTTGACCAAGGTGACAATGACAAAGGTTGATAAATTAAAAGATGAAGGTCAATGAAAAGTTGGATAAGCAACCATGGATTGTCTAAAGGCTTGATAATCTTCCTATATCTGAAATCTAAAAGGTATATGCAACCTAAGGTCTAGGATTAATTTATGCAAGGCAAAGAATGAGGAGGGAAACCTAGAATGTAATGCAATCCTAAATGAAAGTGATGGGAAGGATAGGTGAAACTTTGCAAGTCTAAGGTTTGGAATTCAGGATCATTGTTAAGATGAATTGATTTGGTTTTGGTCAAGGATTTGTAAATTTCTAGTAATCAGGCAATTGTAGCACTGTTTTTCTTAGATGCATCCTTTTAGTTGCAGGTTTTTGATGAGCAATTATGGTTCATTAAATCAGTTGTGGCTTTGTTTTAAGCAGCTGCGTAGCAGAATATCAGTTGTGGCTTTTTGGTTAATAATTGTGACATAGTATTGCAATTGCAAGCCTATTTCAAGCAGTTGGAGTTCACAGAGTGTTTGTTGTGCAATTTGATGATTTTTTGATGGATTTTTGACTAGTTTTGATGATATTTTGTGAGATGGAGTTTGGAAAACATAGAAAATAGTCAACAAACACTTGTTTGGTCTAATTTTGAGTGTAAAATTTTTTAATTTCAATATGAATAAAGACACTCGTAAACAATGTACAACCTAGGCTTGGAAAAGATACTACCTATTGGATCCCTACTTGGATTGCTCCAAACACCTAAACAAAGCAGACAACTAGAGACCTTGGTGGCACTGGTTCCCCCTTACACAAAATGGGCTCACCAATATCTCTTACGATCCCCTAAGATCCAAAAATCTCAAGGGATTTCCCATCTCTACATTGAATGGTGGAACGTAGGGCGGCTTCAGAATGACCGTTCTTGCACCAACAAGTAAAGGGTTTTTGGCCTCTAAATCAATGGTTCTTAGTTTGTGTTTTGAGGAAATACTAGTGCCTATGTGTGAGGAAATATTAGCTCAATTAAGAGGCCTCACAATCCCTTCCTAAGAAAGGATTTTGACATGCCATGCGAACACTAGGGTGGACACTTGTCTACATAGGACATTCTCACTAGGTGATCGAAGACTTTCCCAGCGAC